>UCOM01000318.1:0-91042 GCA_900474385.1 Ormyrus pomaceus
GCCGTCGGCAGGAAAGTTAACGCCAAGATCCCCCCCCCCCCGCCCCACCCGTCGGCGCGCACAGCTAACGCCCCAAAACAAGAAAACAAGTGTGATTATGGGAACAAACGCGCGCCGGGGCCCGTAATTCAAGTTTCTTGCGACCGCCTTAGCCCGCGCCGGTTGTAAAATCGCGCGATCTCTCTCCCTCCGGCCGCGCGCGCGTCGACGTTTCTATCTGGGGATACAAACGATCCTCTCCTCTCTCTCTCTCTCTCTCCGCGCGGAGTTTATACACCCGGAGCGCAATTAGCGCGCGCGGGAGTCTTATCTCGCGCGCGATCGCGACCCCCCGCCCGCCCGTCGAATCGATCCGGAGCGCCGCGCGCG
Source organism: Ormyrus pomaceus (assembly GCA_900474385.1). Taxonomy (NCBI): domain Eukaryota; kingdom Metazoa; phylum Arthropoda; class Insecta; order Hymenoptera; family Ormyridae; genus Ormyrus; species Ormyrus pomaceus. Next base: position 370 of record UCOM01000318.1, read on the forward strand.
AGTTTCTCGCGGCGTTTTAGGGGCCGAATCGCGCCGAGTTCGACTTTTTCTTTCGCGAGTCCATGGTAATGAGGGGGCTTCGAGGGGAGGGGGCTCGATCGATTTCCGAATTTTCAAGCCGGTCGAGAGGAGGCTGCAGCCTGGAGGCGGGACTGGGCTGCTTCGTTTTGAGGATTAGTACGCTGGGATTACTCATTTAACGGGGGTAAGGGAGGATTGTTTATTTGGGTGGTGCATTGGGTTTAATTGGTAAAGAAAGGATTTTATTACGCGTTTAAGAAATTTTGGTAAACGACCTAGTAATAAGTTTACGTGATTTTAAGTTACTGAATTTTTTAAATTTTATTAGAACTCTTTCTCAAATAAATTAAAAAAAAATAATAAGCCTATAAATCTTTATTAATAATAAAATTTGATGTTACAAACGTGAAAAGAACCTTTTCCTGCTGTATTTTTATACAGAAGAAAATACATTACTACCCACATATATATTACGGAACAGTAAACGCCTAAAAATAATGATTTTCCATTAACTCTAATAAACAGTCCGCGTAAAAAATGCAAAACAGCCTCTATCGCGATAATTTATCAGCCATTACTATTTCACAATTAGTACAAATGGACTCGCCGGGATAATTTACTTCTCGCCATCGTCGACTCCCGTTCATTTTTTAACGCCGCGATTCACAGCCTTTTTCCTTTCCCAGGCGAAGATTAGGCTCCGGCCCAAGTATTAAACGAGCCCGTCAATCATTCCAATACAATGTTTCGGCCGGCCGATGCGGCGACTTAAAAAAAAATCGTGCGCAAATCATATCGATCGGATAATTGACGCTCCAGACGGTTTATTTAGAACGGGAGGAGCGCGATTTTTTTTCCGACCGCAGAGCCACGACGGCGGAGCGGCTCGTTCGCAGAGAGCCCGGGGAAAAGTAAAAGGATTTCATTGTGATAAATGAAACGATATAAACGCAGTTGTATTCTCCCCTTTGACGCGTTGCTTCGGAGAACGGCAGAAGTTCTTTAATTGACGTCAGAGTAACGTTTGGCTAAAAGCGTGCTTTTTTTTTTTTTTAATTATTTGTTTTTTGCAACACTCGGCTTTGCATGAAAATGGCCACGATTAAAATTAACGCGCAAAACTTCCCTCCGCGGAGTAAAAATAAATAATGTACGCCGCGTATTCGCGGTGCTTAAAAAATAATTGCGTATTTGGGACAAACGAGTTTATCTCCCACCGGGAAGGGGGGTAACGTACCGATATTTCAGCTCGCTCGAGAATAACATATAATTTAACTACCCCCGTCGCGAGAGATTAACAGATACCGCGAGGACGGGATATAATGGATTCTTATACAGAAATACCGGGAGATCATTGCTGAAACGGTGTACTGGAATAACGCGATCGCCTTAATGTAACCGTCTTGCCGAGTATAGATTTATAGGATTAATGCCAATGCCGTTGTTTATCCCAAATGCTTTCCTTAATAATTGAAAATATGGCGGAAAATTCAGTTGGCAAAAATATATTTAACCCGAGTATATCGAATATACACACAGAAACGCCGATTTTTCCCATTTACGCTACCAGAAAGCTACATCCGATCCTCGAACCAATGCAGAATTTATCCCGGTCACTCTCGGAACCGCAGCCCCCGAAAGGCCACGCATCCTTTTTTAAAGACTCACCTCTGAAGTCGGCACGGTCGAAAAGTCCCAGTGTATATCAATGCTCCGCGACTCGAGCTCGGGGTGTTCCTCTCGGCTCTCTTGAACTGCTCGGTGAACGCGCGGCTGCGGGTCTGTGCTCTTCCTCTTCCGTTCGCCACTAGTGGAGCGTCTAAGGCCCGCGCAACCCTTTTTATAGCCCCGAGGCATCCCCCTTGGTGCCCGCGGCTCCTTAATGCTTAGCCGGCGAGACGTGTTCACTTAACACGTTATCTCGCCTCTGCTAAGGAGCGCGAGGAAGGTGTCGGCGTTCGTTAATTTTCTCTTGCGCCAGGCGTCTTGCCGGCGGTAACGAAAAACGCGCGCCCCCCCCCCCCCGAAGGGCGCGAGGCGGGTTGTTTGTTTTTTTTTCTCTTCTCGATGTTTCGATGGATGATGGTGATGATGATGCTCAATCGGCTGACGCGGGAAGGTCCCCGCCTTGGCCTCGTTTATAATACGTCGGCACGCGCCGCTTCGCGCCGTTGACGACGGGGCGGAAGGCGTCGCGTGGGCTTCTCCTTTCTTTTTTTTTTTTCTTTTTTCGGGGAGACGGGCTTGGGGAAGGCTCGACGGTGGCCCGGAAGTCGCGGTTTCTGGTTCGCGGCGCTTTAGGAGCTGTAAGCGCGCGACCGAGGAGTGCGGCGATTTTCTTGCTCGTGGCGCAACTCTCGATGGCCGAAGGCTATACTTGGCTGTTTTTGATGATAAAAAAAACAAGTTTTGAGTAATACGGCGTTAAGAAGAAAAAAATGAAAAATGAGAGAATCAAAAATTTAACGGAATGTAAATTAAGGTGTAAGTGCTTCGTCGCGAAACGTCGCGCCTGTATTTTATCATTTGTTTTTTGCATTTCCTTAACTCCGTTTCCTTAAAATCGAACGAACTTCGGAATAAGTTTTTGGGCACTAAAATATGAAGATATGTAGAATATTGAGTTAATAGAGCTCAATTTGTGAAAAATTAAAGAAATATAGTCTTAAAAAATAAAATGAAATTTTCTGTTTTGAAATTTCATCCACAATATAATTCTAAACTACTCGCGTTAATGATGAAAAGTAGTACATGCTAGAAATATTATTTTTAACTATCAAATTTTCTTATCTTGCTTCTACTTTCGTAGCTCTTTTTATAACCCTGAAAAAAGTGAAGTTAAACCATTTCGGCGTTACACTAATCTGATTGACCCCTTAATGATTTTCTTTTTCTTTCATCATTTAGAGTAATTTGTACACACATTATTCATACATTTACCACGACCACTAATAGGATGTATGGATCGCACATTAATAATTTTAATTATTCAACAATAATAATCTGAATTTCGATGATTGAATTTTAAAAACAACGCGTTCTTTGCTCCTATATGTACATTATTGAAAGTTAATTAATTATGCAGCTGATGTTATTTCCGCAACATAACTCTCAGAATTTCAAGCATAATTACAGTAAAGATGTATATTAATTAATACGTCAAAGCAAATATTCCAAAAATAAGATTTTTCCCAATAATTCGGATAATCCCATTTATAATTATTCATGATAAAACGCATACAAAAAGAACACGAGCTTTTAAAAAAGCGCTGCGTAAAATTTTTCAAGAAGCCCAAATTTCCTGGCGCAATTATGAAAAAGCTTGAGAGAACCCTTATTTCCAGGAATCTAAAACTTAAGTACGAGCGGCAAGAATCTTGAGAGATTGCACAATATTGCAGCCGGGATTAAAGGAGAAACCCTTGCGAGAAGTCGATATTCGGCAAGGTGAGTTATTTCCGTCGATAATTTGTACGGGGTTTAATTAATGCGAGCAATGCGAAGCCGTTTTTGTTATCGACTTTGATGTCGATAATTTATCCTTCATTAATTAAAGATGAAATTCTCTGTACCGCGGAGTAAGCTCGAAGAATAAATAAACACTTTTGCCGGTCGCAATTAATAAAATAATAATTTCGTTAAATTTCTCGCTTTGAGCGCGCAATAAATTTGGCATAATTATAAATTACCGGCCGACTTTTGTTTGCAAAATCGCAATTGAGAAATTTCGAATTTAACGGATAAACTGCGCAGCTTTTGATATTTTAACGCCCGCAAACAAAATGGCTTGCAAAAAAACAAAAAAATAATTAACGAAAACGACTTACTTTTGCAAAAGTAACACACACCGCGCGAGCGGACAAAGGACAATAAATTTCCCGCTAATAGATCCTATCCAGACTGTTGCGGGCGGTTTCAGCACAAGAGGGTGCAAACCGCATGCACAAATCATTCTAACGAGCTTTAGTTTTTGATTGTGTTTCACTTCCCGGTGGGTTAAAAGCAAGTTTCCCGACTCTTTTCTCCGAGTTTCACGAGGCGGCCTTTTTGCGTATGTTGTGTCAATATTGCGGAGAAGCAGGTAGGTGAACTTTTTGCAGCGTCGAAGGAAAATCAAAGTTTACGAGAACTTATTTATAATTCCGCGCGTAAAAGCTCTCGCTTATTAATAAACTTATTAATAGACGCCGAATGAATTTTTCGAATAATCCCTTTTGTACTATTTATAAATTTGACGATCAGTAACCTCGTCAAGCCCACCGACTCGGCACGACGGCTGAATATTTACGCGGCGTAAAAATTCATTAGCATAAAAATAACGTTTCGCTTATTACGCAATTCCCCCTCGGCCGGGATAAAAGTCAAAGCGGCGATGTACATTAAGATGCTTAGCCCCCCCCCCCGACAATTTCGTCCGCCTCGTAAACGCGGCGCGGAAACTTTTCAGGGGGGTGGAGTGGGGGGGGGGGGGGCTCAAATAAATTCGAAAATGCTCTTTCATAAGCGTTGATTATCATTGAGCGATAAAAGCTCCGGGCTCGTAAAACTCGTCCGGCTGATTCACTGCCTTCGTTACTTCCTAAAACTGCGCGAATTACGAGCCGCGCCGCGGCGAGGGGCTCTTAAAATCGAAGCAAGGAGCCGCCGCGATTTACGAGTGGCAGCCGAGCTTTTGCATAGAGAGGCGGTTCCTTGCCCCGCGCCCGGAATTGCGTCTTGAGCGTTGGCGGTCATTGCGTGCTGCGAATGCATATGGAACGGAGCGTCAATTTCCCAGGACGTTGATTGAGGGTGGGAGGGAGGGGGAGGTTTGTTTGCGGGAGGAGATGGCTGGATAAGCAGGGATGGGGGGGTGGACCTTTTGAAAACTCGGCCGGCTCCTTTTTCCGGACGTTCTTTGGGGGGATCGCTTTTCTGCGAGCTGCTGGAGTGGTTATCTGCGTTGTTCCTTAGGGTTTTCAAAAGGGCTTTCGTTTCTAACATTGAAGGGTAAAACATTTTTTACAATTTAAAAGAAAGTTTTTTTAGTGATTGACGAGAGCTTGAATTGTTGTAAATAAAACTCAAAAGTAAAAAGAGATATTTATCTAGATCTTATTTAGAGATCTATAATTTTTTAAATCTTTTACATTTTTTCTGAAGAAAAAACTAATTTGAAAAATAGAGATTATTTATTATGTTCAATTGCCACCTTACCTTATGGTACATCATCTGTGTAAACGAGAATTACAGTATAAAAATTCGGATTTTACTTAAAAAGTGCAAGCTGGGCAATACGAAGCAAAGTTGCAAACCTAAAATTTGAATTTGGAACACGAAGAAGCGTAAACTGCGATAACAGTCTTCTAATTCAAACTTTTAAACGAACGCACATCAGCAAGTTTAAATGATTTAGCACGTTAATATCATTTTAATACCGTACTAGTTTGCGAGTTATAAATCAAGGTATGTTAATGGTGGTTACGATAGCAGGATATTAAGAACGAAATATAACAATGAAACAAAAGAATATTCAAATTTTTAGAGAAATGGATGAGATTAAAGCATCGAAAATTTAAAAAAAATATGTTCCAACCAAGAATTAATCAATTTTTTTAATTTTACACTTAAAAATTTAATTCATATTATTTACGCATAAAGATTAGTACAACTCAGATTTTGCTTTTGTCTGAATGCTTCTTCTTCATGATTATTTATTCGATTTTACTTTAAAAAGTGTGCAAAATATTGTATTTATTACATTCTGACTCTGATTTTTCGAATTTTAACGTTTATTAATAATAAATTCTTACGTTAAAAAAATACTTTGAATGTTTACTAAATAGTATAAGAAGCATTATAATTTATCAATTTTTCGAAAAAATAAAATGCATTGAAGATGACTAGAGAATTATGAAAATTGCTCTCGACAAATGCCAGGTTAATCACGCGACGACAGGAGCTTAGATTGCATCGACACTGCAGCAGGCTCTGCTATATATATATAGAAATGCAGGAGATAGATTTCGCCATCGACGTAATGAGAGCATGTAGTACTTCATCGGTTCGGCACTTGATGTATGTACGCGAACATCGTTCTCGATGCGATTTCACATCTGTTCCGGAAAAGGAAGTGATTTAATATCTGGCTGCATCCGACTCATCAGATTCTGTATAACGGAAAATCCGCATTTAGCTTGATTTCTGGATTGATGTATTTGCAGCTCTAGTTTTTAACGATCTGCTAGCAATTAAGTTTGCAAAGTATACATATATTAATTATGTATTTTCAGCAAGTTTAAAAAAATGAATATTTTCAAGCTGAGTTGAATTTATTTCTTGAGATTTAAAGGAAAATTAAAGCAGTTGAATGGCCAGAAACAAGTTAAGATTCATTTTATTTAATACTTTATAGCAACTTTGTTGCAGTTAAAGTGAAAAATATTCAAACTTTAAATTGGAATATAAACTTACCTGCTAAGTGTCGTTAAATATTAAGATTTCAAATAAAAGTCAAAATTAAACTAGATGGTTTTAACTCTTTACACCTTTATTACAAAAGTAAGTACAAAGAAAAATTAAATTGCACGTAATAAGTTTAAGGCTAAAAACGTAATTACAACAGTAATAGTTTATTCTTAACTCTATGTCAATTTTATTAAAAAATAATATTCTCCAACCCAAATCGAATAAAACGACAAGCCACGTAACAAAGGCGGAATGTTTCCAATTAGCAATAATGATAGGAATTCTCTTTCAATATATATTAAAAATAATCCTTAAGCTTCAAACTAAACAAAAGGTCGAAAAGGTCTCTCGAATGAACGACAGCGATAAGAATTCTTTTAAATATATTTTATAAAATTTCCTATTTATACAGCATATAAAACAATACTCTGTATTTCACTTTATATTCACACATTAGCGCTAAACGACTATACCATCGTCATAACCCCTTCAATATATAATAACTTTACATTATTCGGCGGGTTAACTTGTTTTCCTTTTGTATATCCTTTAATAATTTCACAATATCTCAGTCCATTCTTTATACTTTGCTCCTGGTGACGCCGGAGCCATTGGCGAGTTGCTGCTGCTCGATCTTCGTCCTGGCGGCAGCTCGCTTCTGCGTGATTTCGAGCTCCGTCGCGTCGGCGCTGATTATCCGATCGAAGACGCCGCTCTCCGGACGGGGCTGTGGGATGCTGCTCAAGCTGTCCTCGTGCTGCTGTGGTTGCTGCGACGACGTCGGCGACGGACCTGCGGTAACACAGAAGCAGAGCGCAGCCAGGGTTAGGGCGGGGGTCGGCTGAATTTCGGTAATATATCGATTTTGTCGTCTAGAAAATAAAAGCGGGATGCTGGTTCAATTTTCATGATTAAATATTTTCACAAATTTCAGGGGACCAGAAGTTTAGAAACAGTATCGTATGCTTGCAGTTTTCCTTTAAAATATAGGATTTCTTTTATAAGGTAATTTGTATATATTTTAACTTCGGATTAAATTTTACGTATCTTTGTCATGTTCTCCTCAGTAGATCTTGAGAATTTCATGAATCTTTTTCTTATATAGTCAAGCAAATAATAATCCATCACTACGGAAAGAGCCGTAAATATTGTTGAGATTTATGTTTCAAAACTTTTCGTACCCTGTTGGCTTATGAGCCTTTATAAATTATAAAAAATATTGAAAAGCAGTATAAATACATTATTGTTAAATTTAAATATTAGGCAATATGATTTCACATTTAAAACATTAGTTATATTATTGAATTGCAATGCAATTTTGCATTAACAAAGTTTATAGACTCATAACAACCGTGCGTTTTAAACAAATGAATAAAAATTGATGAAATCAACTAATTTTAAATTAGTACGCAGTTTTATGGTAAGCAATTATATATTCTTATGAAAAAAATTATCGACGCAACTCCTCAACACTGTTATAAAATAAAGTATAATTTTAAAATTTGTTTAAATATTTCTCAAAAAGTTTTGTAGTCAATAAATTAAAAGCACTTAAGACTACAAATCAATATCAGGAATACGAACCCGACGAAAATTACTTACAAATTCCTAAATTATCTTTTATCGCACGATAAAAGGTTCATGACCTTTTTCATATAAAATTTTATGACCGAACTGCATGAAATACTGTCAATAATTACTGGTGAAAAAATTAATTTTGAGCGGAATATAAAATAAGCTTTTTGTTGAGGTAAAATTTTACATCAATTAAATTTAATTGCTATTTGCTACTCTTAAATTCATATCAAAAGACTAGATTCATACTAGAAGTGCAGTCATTCACTTTTTTCAATTCTAATATATTAAAAAATTAAAATTAAGATTTTTTTTAGTTCTTTAAAAGACATATATTAAAAGTTCTTAAAATAAAAATGTGCAAAGTAATTTAAACTACGTTTTTATCATTCCACAATAAATAAGTATAAGGTACAATTTATAAATAGTACACAAATATTTTAACTGTTGTAGCTTGAAAAACTTATTCAAAATATCAAACTAAAGTAAAATCATAAGGTGCTTAATTAAACCTTTCAACACAGTACATCCTCTAAAAAATTACATAAAGTTTAAAAATTACACACACGCTACAATAACTAAATCAAATAATGATCAAGCTCACCCTTAAAAGTAACTGTGACCTTCTTGACCGGTTCAGCTCCGGGTGGCTGCTGCTCGCGCGGTTTGTTCCCTAAGTGATTGTGCACGACCGCGTGGTTGAGGAAGACGGGAGCGTCGGGTTTGCCGATAGCCGCGAAGGGCTGCTCGTTTTGCTGCTGCTCATTGAGCTCCTCTTCTGGATCAAGGGCCCAAAGGGCCTCGTCGAAGACCTCCGTAGGGGTACCGTCCTCGGCCAGGCCTGCCTCCGCAAGCTCGTGTTTTGGCAACCGACTGATGCGCGCCCGCACGATGTTCAGATGTCGGAGCACGTAGTCCTGTTGCGGTGCCAACGCGGCCGCACGCTCCAGGCACTGCGCTGCCAGACCCAGCTTGCCACGTTCGACCATCACCACGCACAAGTTGTGCAGGCCCTGGATGTTGTTCGGGTCTAGACGCAAGATTTGTCTGTAGCACTGCGAACAAGAAAGAGAATCTTTGGTTATTTAAGGTTCTAATGGTGGATATGTATAAGCGTTTAACTTTAAATAGGATTTAAAAAGTTTAATGAAAAATTCTATCATATTTAAGAACATTTCTAACTTTAAAATGCAAATACAACATTTTCACACTTTGTAAATAATTATTTTGTAAATAAATAATTAATACCCGTACCTGTTCAGCCGCATCCAGATCCTTGATGTTATTAATATAAATATCTCCGAGTAAAATTAGGCCTTTTATGTGATCCGGATGAAACCTAACCAGCTGATTGAGGAAAGGAGCAGCTTCGAGCGGTCGCTGCTCGTCAGCCAATAGAAGCGCCAAGTTAAAAAGTGCGGACCTGAAGTCCTCTTTCAAAGCGACGGCGTTCCTGAACCATCGCTCTGCACTCTCGCTGTCATGATCGTCCATCGCCAGCATACCCAAGTTAAAATGAACTCGCTCGTTGTTCGAGTCCTGCAAAAATGAGAAGGAAGGGCGTTTATAAAAATGTCTTGATTCATATTAAATTAAAAATATTGAATTTCAAAAAATTGTTGTCGAATTTAATTTCTTTTGAAGGATAGTTCGAAAATCAGTAGAGATGGGTAATAATCTGATAAAATCAATGTCCATCAATATTTATTGCTTTTATTAATAATGAAATCCCGATCTCTGTAACTTATATTCTGAGCGGTAAAAGTTATCGGAGCCATTTATTACTAAACTCGATCTTATCCAAGCCAAACTTTATAAGACAATAATGAAATTCAGCCAGAATTTAATCGAGATAAATCCGCGGTATAGAACCGAGCGAAAATACTGCCAGCCATAAAATTACCTTTCTCAACAATTTTAAAAGTCTCTCCCTGGCAACTTTCCGCAGCTCGGCACGGCCCAGCTCCTGCAGCAATATCGCAGAATTTAGTAGCGCCTGCTCGTGCTCCGGATCGAATTCCAAGGCTTTGTCGAGATAAGCCAATGCCTGCGAGGCCTTACCCTGTTCCAAGAACACGACACCCAGCTGAAAAACGAGGTAAATCGGGTTATTTAGGGTATTATGCCATTGAAAAACATTTGGAAAATCTTGCGTGAGATCTGCAGTCATCAGTCTTAAAAATTCGGTTCTGATGCAGTGGTAGATTTTTTGCGTTCGATTTGTGTAATTATTGATAAAAAATTTTTATGAGATATTGTGCGTACTTTAGATTTATAAGAAACAAAAATAACAGAAGTTTTCTTATATACAATAAATCATTCAATTTTTGTGAATTCAAAAAAATATGGAATTACATTAAATTTACTTTGAAAGTGAGGGTTTGATATAAATTTTTTAAAGTCATAACATTTTAACAGCATTCATAATACTTTCGAAGAAGAATCTTTTAATACAAAATTGCAATATTATTATTTCATTTTCTAATTTTTAACGACTAATTAATCTACATATATACCTCTCTAAAAAAAAAATTTTAAATTTCCGTTATGACTTTCAGTAATCTATTGTAAAGACTGACCAAATTCAAGATCATCCACAATGAGGATAGGAAAATCATAAAACTCACGTTATAATAAATGTCAGGGTTATTGCTGTCATAGAAGAGGGCGCGTTCGTAAACCTCCTGGGCCTCCTTGGTGCGATTGAGCTTGATTAAAACGTCGCCTCGATTGATGTACGCGAGCGTGTAATCCGCCCGCATGCTGATTGCCTGCCTGTAGAGTAGGTCGGCCTCCTCTAGCCTCGTGGCGTTCTTCGCGATGAGATTGGCGAGATTGACGAACACATTCAAATGATTGGGTGCTATTCGTGCCTGATACGACTCGCCGGGTTTCGCCTTTGGCAGCAGTGACTTCGCCTGTAACGCCATTTATCGATCATTTCGGATTGTAAATGCACCGGCTGCTTGACTCCGAATGGGCCTCTAGAACACTTAGAAGCTTAAAGCCTAAAGATCCGAGGCGATATCTTTCTCCTAGGTTTTAGTGAAATTTTAATAGCTTCATTAATTAGAAAGGACAGTTTTAATGCCTTATTTTTAGAAGTTGAGAAAGTCTTGCGTTTAATTCGATCAATAGATTTAAAATAACTTAGTTGTCATTTTACTATTGACCCGTTTTTCAATAATAATTTTACTTGCACTCGAGTGCCCTAAACGAATAATAATATAATAAAAAGCAGAAAAAAAATATTTCTAAAAACTCCAAAGCCTGGCACATATAAAACACTTCGGATCTTCATTTGATAAAATAAAAAGCTGACCTTCAAGTAAGCATCTTCAGCCTCCTTGAACATCTTCAGGTGATTGTAAGTACGGCCGACATTGATGTGAGCACCGATATCGTCGCCTTGCACCTGCACAGCCATGTTGAAGAAGTTCAGTGCCTCCTTGAACCTGCCCTGGCTCTCGAGCGCGTGACCGACGTTGTTAAACAACTTGGCGTTGCGGTCGTTCACCTTCAGACCCGACATAAAGATCTGGTACTCGTCCAGCCAGTCGTAGTTCCGCACGTAAGTCTTCGTCGCGTGTGCCACTAGCAGCGTCAGCAGAAGAAGTACCGATATCCTCTTGCTGAAATCAAAATTTATGCGTCTTATGTACGTTTCAGTGATTACCTCAATTTTGATCATTTTGATCTCTGAATCGTAATGTGGATTTTGGTTGATATTTCGTGAGGAAATTAAATAACTAGAATTTCATTGAAATTTTAGTGTCATATTTACCTTTTCTCGCATAGAATGTGACATCCGTACCCAATAAGCATACAGAAACCCATGGAAGGTGCGTATAATACTCTCTCGGCTATTACAAATCCAACTGGAAAAAATAGATTCGAAGCCGGTAGAAATGGAAGAATCATCATCGCCAAACTCTGAAAACAATATTCATGAAAACCAGTGTCATTAATTTTCATATGTTTAAAGAACATTGGTATTTTTTGATATACTTAGAAAAGAAACGTTACAGTAATAAAAACCATAGCAATGAGTAAATCAATATTCACGAAAACGTATATATCAAAAAACATCTTCCAGCGAATAATGATGGAAGCAACGCCTTACCATAATGATTATTATTGACGTTTGTCTACTACGCGTAAAGACCGCCGTGACCAACAGCCCAATGACCGCCGCGTGGGCCGCGAGGGTGGCCAGGTTTCTAACGTCGAGAAAGCTCTCCACCAGGGGTATCGTTCCCATCGTCCAGTCACAGCACAAGTCGATTGGAAGGAATAGCAGCCGCAGGTTCACCGCTGCCAGATAATTGTACGTCAATTGTCGAGTTGGTGTCGAAGCTACGGATGCGGGATTGTCAAATCTGAACAGTAATTTAGGAAATTAGTAAATGGCAGAGCTTGAAATGTGAAACTATTTATGACTAAGAATTTTGAGGACGTTTTAATTTAACGAAAAAATACGTTTTTTAAAATGTTTTTATAGAATTTTTACTGTAACGGATAGAGAGTTTGAGTCATTTCAAGTAGAAAATTAAAAATTTTATATTAATTTCAAAAAGTTCTTTTTTAAGCAATTATCGGTCTACAATTGAGTTTATTAAGTTTTAAATCGAATGGCAAAAAGTTTTCACTCGCTGTAAATTAACTTTAAATTAAAAATACCGCATTTCAAAGGTTTCATTACATTCACTTCATTTATAAAAAATTTTTTTGCACAATTGTTTCCAATTTATGTCTTTAACGTTCTACAAAAAGGAAATGTAAGTTGACAAACGATATTCCAATTATACTTGAAGAAAATTCTGAGCTGAAATATAATTTCGAACAAAATTGTAGAAAGCTTCAAAGCTCATTTAAAAATCTTCAAAAACATTTCTATTTCAAGCAAACAGCACTCTTATTCAAGAAGTCAAACTACAATGTTAACCAAAACAAGTAAATTCGCGTCAACGCCATTAAATTTCCCGCCATAATTAAACGTCTGTCCCCGGATTTGCAATTTCGGACTCACCTGGTAAATACGGGCAGCTTCGAACCCATTACATGTAATCTTAAAATTAACAAACTAAACGTGACGAGGGTCACAGCCGTCAGGCGTTTCGTGCCCTCGCTCGACCAGGTCGGTGAGATCTTTTTCCCATCGAACGCCGACTTGATCGCTAATACGATATCCAAAGCTCTAACCTGCAAAGTAAAACTTTCAAAATGAAGCTCACCGAGGTAAGTTTTCGATCGGCGGATAATAATAATAAAGCCTGGCTCTCATTACCCTTTGTACAACGAAAATTTCATACAAAACGCAGACCGCCGTCGCGGTTATGCCCTGCTCCTTGCACAGCATGGCGACGAACACGAAGAACATCGACATTATTAACGATCGCCAGCCTGCAAGCATCGTTAAACGAAGCTTATTAAAAAGCTCAGCGGAGAGAGAGAGAGAAAGAGCAGCGGCGGCTCCGCTCTTTACTTACCTGTGGATCTCTTACTTCGGCAACACTTAGTATAGGTTATTAAAGCCGCCAGGTAGAATAAGGACGAGAGAGTCTCCGCCCTGCCGACGACGCCAGTAACCTGCAAAAGCACATAATCGTTCCGTTTAACCGCGTCTCGGGGGCTCTTTGTAAAGCTCGACGGATGTGCGTCGGCCGACTTACCGCCTCGGTGTGGATCGGGTGAACGGCGAACAGGAGGGCGGACACGAAGCTCGCCACGTCGGGCAAAAACATCAAACACGTCCTGAAAGCAAAAATTTCAACGGCCTCTTTATTAAGGGAGCTCCGGAGCGTTGTATCGCTCGAGCAACTTTGGGATTGCGCCGCGGGAAACTTGCGCCGGGGAGTCGGGGGCTTTTTAGGGGTTTGTATATAGGATGTGGATGGCTTCTTAGGTTTAGTGGATGCGCGCTTGTATTTGGATTTTTTTCTCGTACGTAAAGGAGGATTGTTCGAATATGAAAAGCTAAAGTTACGGTTCGTAATTGTTAAACTTTTTTTTAACTAAATGCCGCGGAGAGAAATTTAAATGTCCGTCGAACTGCCTGGCCGTTAAAAATTAAAAATAGAATATTAAATCAATAATGACGTGAATTTATAATATAACAAAATCACGTATTCCAAAATGAAAAATTTTGTAATGAAGATGGAAATTACTATTTAATGTACCGGTTTGATGCTCGTGAAAATAACATTTTTAGAATTGTGAAATAAAATCTCCGATATTGAAAATTACAATAAACATTTAATTTAATTTCATAATATCACGTAGATTATTACATTTTAATACATTATCCAATAATTTAAATGTTAAAAGTTACTGACTTGAACTAACAAATGAATAATGTAAATGGGTTACGATTTTATTAATAATTTTATTTGCACATAGAAAATACCAAAAAGATACTAAATTTGTATGCGTTTCATAAAATGCAAAATAATATAATAATACAATAAACGTTTAAAAAAAAAAAAAAAAGAAACAAGTTTAAAAATTTTGTATTAATAAAAGCTGTCGTAAAATGTAAAACGCACTGCACATATTCGTTTTTATAATATTACGTGAAAACTTTTTCCCAAAAATATAATTCCGTCGAATATCGAGAAGTCATGTCTCTACTTCAATTTTGTCTCTAACGAACAAACTCGGTACCATTTATATCCCCCTCCCTTTACATTTCAACGAGCTTTAAAAACATTCCCATAATTCGGTTCCCGATCGACTTTCCCAGAAGACGAAAACGAATTTCCCGCGGTAATCGTAAAAAAAAAGCAGCAACGGCATCAAACGAGCGGCAGAATTAAGAGCATTAAAACCGAACTCGAAACAAAACCGCGCATAAAATTCGCAATATATATTGCCGGGCGTCGCAAACCGCGATTATATATAGAAAAACCGTTATTACGCGATAAACGGGTCGAAAAAAAAAAAATAACGCGCGGCTCTAATTGCTGGATTTCCATTATTCCCGAAACGAGTGGCAAACAGGTACTCTAACGAGGGCCCGTTTTTATTAAGTAATCCTTTGACATGAAATTCTTTTGGAAAAAAAAAAGCCGCCGCGATCGATATTCGTCCCCCCGCGTTCCGAGACTCGGCCGCGGGGAGTATATATATATGTTCGTGTACGCACCTGAAGTACAAGATGCATACTCCGACGTGCAGAATGACGTTGAGCAGATGATACCCCATGGGATCCAACTGATGTATCATGTAATTCCAACGGAATGTGAGGACGCAGAGCGGCCTGTACGATTTGTGCGATTGTTCCTGGCGTGACAGAAAATATTTCGATTATAATCTCACGGCTGATTGACAATAATTAGCCGCGCTTGTCCTGCTCCTCGTTCCTCGCCGTACGAATTACGATGTATTGCGGGGTTCGTAATTGTTCGATCGGTTTTAGCTATTATTTCGTGGAAAATTTACGGGATCGCTTTTCAAAATTATAATTAAAATCTCGACTTGAGACAGAAAATGGCAGGAGTAAGGAATACCAAACGCAACTCGCCATTTTCTTTGACTGGCAGAAATTTTCTTTTCGTTCGGTAACTTATATCGGCACGGCTGAATTGAAAAAGTTAGGAGAAAAGGCGGCCAGGGCAGAAGCGCAATAAATTGCCCGGCTCAAATGACTTTTTCAAATTTTAAATCTCAGCCGCTCGGCCAATATCGCGGACGTTCCCTCTAACTCTTAATCAATATATTACGCAAACTCGAACGCGGAAAATTCAAATTTCCCACCTCGTTGGGAGGCCCGTCGGAAAAAAAAAAAAATAATAATCTCTGAAGTGTCCGCTGAAACGGGTTACTTCTTTCTCGCAGACGACTTAATGCGCAAAAGTTAAACGTTTGAAGAGGCGGGGGAAAAAAAAATGACAGAATGTTAGTTTTGAATTCGCTCTTCTCCCCCCGTCTGAATCGCCTGCCGCGTTTCGTCCTCCGTTTTTTTTTCCCCCGAGCTAAGTAGCGATGTCGAGCGTTCGCGGATTAAAAGTAAGTGCAAAGTTTTTTGAGCAGTGTGTATAAATTTTTTTTTTCTTTTTTAGATATAAGTGCCTTCAGCTCCTCTCTTTTTTTCGTTGCGCGCGATAGAATTTTAAATTGCGTCAGAAAGTTCTGAAACGCTTCGTTTTAGCGTACATTTTTTATGCGCCGAGCAATTAAATACACAAGCTTAATTATACGGCGGCGGGTTACTTTACGCGCCGGAATCTATGTCGTTGTAAAATATTACGCGATGCCAGATATAAGATGATTGTACGGCTAAATGTATTTTTTTTTTTTAATTTACTGGAGTTCTAGCTTTTGAAAAGTCTAATAATTCAGGCTCTTATCTGGAAAAATTATGTGGCTGGTGTTTACTTTGGTAATTTATAAAAACTTTGTAAAATATAGTGATTTTAGTATAGTTATAAGGGCACATTTATTATTCTTTCGTTGTTTATTTCAATTATTGAATTCTGAAACGAGTTTTAGGAGCTCAGCGTAATAAGTTTAGAAATAACTATACGTGAACTTTGCTTACATCAATGTATACATAAAAGCTTTTACGATGCTGAAATTTCAACCAGCAAATATAATTTTATTCTTATCCGGTTTATAATTTAATCAATATTTATGGGTTTAAAGCGCTAAAATGCTTTGATCTGTTTATTGGTTTTTGGCGATCAATATTTGTTAAATGTCATCAAAATTTTCCGTCTTGAGACAGTCTTATCTTAAAAAGCAAAGTTCGGAGTTTTCCTTGAAATAAACAAATCCATGTCTTTACCGCCTTCAACCAAGACTTTTTTAGCCTTTATTTTTGCCTCTGCAATCGAATCTTCGCAATACCTTGATTTTGGAAATAATTCATTTAATTTATAAACACAAACAATCTAATTATTCGAAAAGCATACAACTATTAATGATATTGAATGTTAAAATTTAAAAACAAACTGCGTTAGAACGGAAAATTTCAATTCAGTCTGAACAAGTTGATAGTAGGTGCTATCCGGAGTATAAATGTAGTTTGGTTTAATATTGACCTACGGAACTACGAAGCTTGTTCAAACTTACTTGAAATCCAATTCAATTTATCGAATATGAAGAAGATATATCGGTAGCATAATGAAATAAGCATAACCTTTATAAAGAATAAGAGGATTCAAAAAAATAGAACTTTTAACTTTTATAGATTAATATAAAAAAATATTATCAATAAACGGTATAAATGTTTCTGTACATGCGCACTGAGAGCCGGTAGTCAAACGTTATTGATAGATTCTTTTACTTATGCATTTAGAAGTGGTTGAACGAAATTGGCAAAAAAAAGGAAGAACCTCAGTGAGATCCCATTTTCATGCGGTACTGAACGCTCGAGTCACCTTAAAACGAGATTCGTTTATGAATTAATACTGAACGGCATGGAAGAGATGTAAAAAGGAACCATTGACTGAAGCAGAAATGTAGAATAAGATTTTATTTCAAATTTTAACAGAAATGTACCGTAGTAAAATGTAAAAAAAGGGTTTTTTTTTAAGCAAAGGATTAAAAGTCAGAATATTGCGAATGATAAAGGCACCCAGAAAACGAATTTAAATACTAAAATATTTTAATTTTGTTCAATATAAGCGACGCCGTAACGTAATACTACATTTTTATTACATTTTAATTCCAGAAAATCAAACAAATTGCCGCAATATATTAAATTTTCGCGATTTTTCAATGCACGCTAATTATGAATACATGTAAAAAAATACAAATTCAAGTACTTATTAACCTCCGGGCTTCAAGAGGGTACCAAGACTCATATTTTGAAGAAATTTTCCGAAAAAAAAATTTCTAAAAGGATCGTAGATATCGGTCAACCAAGAGGTTGAACCCCGGCCGGGGAGGTCAGGAAAATATTTTCGATTTTTTTTTTTTTTTTTTTTAAATTTTGAAATTGAGCCGGAAGTTTTTGATACTGAGAGTCACCCAACGCAGTTCTAGTACATATTTATTAGAAAAATTCTAAAACTACCCTTGTAAGAGCCATGCAACCCCTATTTTTCAAATCCTTTTTTTCCAAATCTGGCTTCTGAAGGGTTGTTTTCTGGGATAAAAATAAACTAATATAACATCTAAATATGCCATATGTTCATACTGAATAGTTTTAGACATTAACCCCAATTTTCATCAAATTAATTTTATGCAGTCAAAATTGATGACACCTTTCGGTGTCATCCCGGCCGCTTGGACGTTAAGTACGTATCTGATAAAGTAATTCTCAGTATATAATGTTTTCTTTCATCTATTAAAGCATAAAAATTTATAAACAACGCAAGTTAATCATTGCTCAAAATTGTTAACCCAATAAATAAATTTAAGCTTCTACAATTGAACCGTTCACTCGTCGCTCGTATTGCCATTAAAAAAAAATTGAAAATTTCATTATTTACATCTTATCGTTCTTATATAAAGTTCTTTTCCCGGCAAAATTTGCATCTACGAATTAACCGCACAGTTTAGGTGCAACGATGCGTTTCAAATCTAATCATGCATAAGCCTGGCTGATCAGGGATGATTAAGTCTGATAAGACCGGACCGCGAATAGTTACACGTAATCATACATAAACTTATTAGAACTAATAAGCCGTAATTAGGAGATTAGAATTATATGCGTGAATAGTTATGTTTCCTAAATCCATAATACTTTTAATCAAGTTTGGTATACACTTAGAACCAGCCAGCAAATTCGTTTGTGTATGCGTGAACCTTTTTTTAAACGATAATAAACTGTAATTAATTACTCACATCATCGACACTTTATTGTGTTTAAAATTAAGCGCTTTAAAGAGCCCTCGCGGCACTACCACAAGTTAATACTTGTATTCCATTTTTGTATAAAAAAAATTCAAACAATTCAGTCAACAAACTGATCGATTGGAAAATATAACCCACCAGCGCGCGTGGAAAGTTAAAACGAATTTACTTTAGAACGTACATCTATTCTCATTAGCGAGTACAATGTAAGTCGCAATTGCTTTTTCAGTTGATTGACGACGTTTCGAGTCCCCGTGACACCGACGAACCATTGCGAGAGCTATTGATCGTCGTAATGGCTAAATATTTGCCGTAAACATCCAGAGAATAGATGTTATTTCGTCCGGCAGTTTGTTAAAACAATGACGCACTGTTTAATTCAATGAATTCTTTCGGCATTATTCGCGATAATTCATTCGACGGCATATTATTTTATTATTTTGCGGACGGATTAAAGAGACGGTTAAGCAGGAAATAAAATGTCGGCTCGTAATTGAATGTTTCCTCCCGATTAATTTCTCACTCTACCGTTCTAAATGCAGCAGAATTACCGGCGAAACATTCCCCTATTATTCGGTTTACTATATTATTAGGAACCACGCAGGGCACTGAATTCTTCGACAAAAAAAGCCTGGTCCTTCTCGGAAATTTGACGAAAACCCGCAGCGAGCCAGTAAATCCGAAGCTCCAAAAAATCCCACATTTCTCTGAACCAATCGTAGCCTCGTCTAATCCAATAATTAAAAGCGAATAATCCCGCGGCTCCCATTATACCAGGAAACGAAGCCCGGCGAAAATCGAGAGAGAGAGAGAGAGAGAAAAAAGTCAGCCGCCGAAAAAGGTTCGTCGAAAAGTCCAATTACGCGAAACAATGAAGCGGCCTCTCGGCGTCGTCGGAGTCGGGAGGCGAAACAATCGAGGAATCAAGCGCCCGCGGCCGGACTCTCCTTCGATAATTCAATCGAGCGCGCGGCCGGGGCGCAAAAGGCCGAAATCTCTCCACGCCCGCAGAACCGAGAATCCGCGCGAGAGCGATAATAAACACGCGCGGCGACGACGACGACGACGGCGGACGGGGACATCGATCGATCGCCTCTGGCCGATGCGTGAGGTTAATCGGCCGGCGCGGCTCGCCGAGCCGCGAGAGGACGGTTCGAGACAAAAGGAGCGCTGCTCGAGGAAACCGATTGCTGGAAATGAAAACGGACGGACGGACGCTCGACGTCGTCGGAGTTGGCTCCGGCTGTCTCTCTCTCTCTCTCTCTCGCTCTGCTCTCTATCTCGCTCTCGCTCTCTCTCTCTCTCGCGCGCGCGCTCCGCGGATCAATACGCTGAGCCATAGGCGCCACCGCCGCGAGAAGGGGGCAGTTGTCGTCCTCCTTTTCTCTCTTGCAGCCCTTTTTCTTTCTTTATTTTAGTTTATTTTATCAAGCTCGCTCGAGCAGCTTCTTTGCTGTTGTCTTGAGGATGCGGTTCACGGCCGTTTGGGCAGGGTGAAATTTGCTTTTCGTTTTTTTTTTCTTTTTTTTTCTACTAACTGATGAGCAATTATACACTTTCAGGCACTTCCTTTACTTCAATTTACCGGGTTTTATACGAAAAGCTTCGTTTTCATTACGAAATAATATCTGCACCCGATAGCCGTCGTGTCGAATCGAACCTGGCGTCAGCAAAAACCGAATTTTACGCGATGGGGGATCGCTCAACATTTCGCGAAACGCCAATACGCAACCGAAGCATCAGGATCGCGCGACAAACAAACAGATCGGATCTCCATCCCATCTCCCTTTCCCGCGCCATTCCCTCGGCACCGAGGAGAGCGATCCTGCGAAAAGTCAAAAACCCTCTCGGCCGAGGGCCTTATAGGACACTCACCTTGTGCATGGGGGTGCCCCAGAAGTCGTTGAAGAAGACATTCTTGAGCGGCGTGTGTGGCCTGAGGTCCCGGTTGTCCTTGATGGCGGATATGTCGTCGAAGACGAAGCCGCAGCCGAGGCTGTTGAGGTAGACGGCGAAGGCGGCCGCGGCTACGAGGGCCGCGAGTGCACCGCGCGCGGGCACTCCCATGTCATGCCTCTTCTTCGAAAAGCTGTGCCGGCTGTCAAATCGCCATCCTGGAGGGGACACCGAGGGCGGGAGGCGGGGGAGGGGGGGCCCGAAGCTCCGCTTAGCGTCGGGGCCTCTTGGCCGAGAGGAGGATCAGATCCGCTACCTGCCGGGCCCGCCACTTCCTCATGCTAGCTGCGTGCAGGCTGTCAGTTCGCCGAAGGTTTTCGCTCACATTCCTCCCGAGATCTTGGCCATGTTCACGGTCTGGGATGTAGTTGGCCTTTTCTTTCCCCCGATACGAGAGACGGCTCGCGCCCGTAGCTGGCTTTCCTTCGGAGACGGAGAGAGAGAGAGGAGCACTGAATTTAGCGGACGACGAACTTTCCACTCGGACCCGGACGCGCGGAGAGCGTGGCGTGACGTGCGAACCGCTCGGGCAGCTGCCTCTCATCGGTGTATGGCCCCCAGAGCCGAGCACAGAGCGAGAGCGCATTAGACACGGCTCCAGTGCGCCGGTCCGCTCGGCCGCCTGTTGGCCGCGTGCGTGTGTCTCCGTGTGCGAGCGAAGGCTGGTGAGTGTGTGCATTCGGCGCAGGACGCGAGACTGTAGGTCTGTTCGTAGCTGCGGACGGAGGTCTGACGCTCTAAGGTGGATTCCCCTGCGGCTTCCTGAGAGCGCTTTTTAATGGCCGCGTGGCCGAGTGCCAAGAAACCTGGCGTTCGCGCTCATTCTTTGTTTTTTTTTTCTTTTCCTTTTTTCCGTGTCTTTTTTAACTATTCAATCGTCGATGTGAATAAGAAGTTGTCTGTGTATAGAGTTGATCGGGTTTTATTGCGGATATTTTATTTTTTCAGACGCAAATGGCAATGAGTAAGTTGGAGGCAAAATTAAGTTTTCGAACAATATTTGTTTTCTCAAAAGTTTTTATTCTATAAAAATTTATCTAACAAATTCTTTATTAAAAAAAAGCACGACAAAAATAATCACTTTTCCCGATGTTTTATATTTCTAAAATAAATTTCAGTAAACATTTCACGGTAAAAAATGTAGGTATATATCAGGTCCTAAATTTTCATTCTACTTCGTTTAAACTGTAGATTCGCACTCCGCGAGCGGGAAAGCATTCCTTTCCCGGGGAAAACTCGAGAGCGACGTATTTTCGAATTTCGAAGTCGGAGCGCGGCGTCTGCGCCAAATTGGTTTCTATCGAATTTTAATTCTTTTCCGGGGAAACGTGCGGGGCGACTGGCCGCGTTTAGCGAGTACTTACGATGGAAGGGGTGTTATGTGCGCGAAAAAATACTTGATTAAATTATCGGAGATTCAGAAGAATATATATATATTATATTCCCTGGCAATTGGGTTTTATTCGAAATGAAATTTTCCATTTCGCAATTACGAGCAACTACCGAGGAATGAAATGTTCCTTCGAACCACCTGAGGCAAATAAAATGCCCGGCTGCGATGTACAATAAAGATTTCGAGGAACTGTAAAACAAGCGTCGGCAGTTTCATTTGACAGTTTAATTTGGCTGATGCTCTTCGATTCTAGAGCGGAGATAAAGAAATGTTATAGCGCGACCACGAAGCTTTAAATTCAATGTAGCAATATTTAACTATTAAAAGCAAATATTTATGCTTTCGCGTAAAGGGAATCTTAATAAATGGTCGGAAATAAAGTAATAATTAACGGTTTTTCGGCACACAATTGATGTTTAACGAATTATTGTGAAGTTCTCAAGTAAAAGCACATAGTGCATTACAAAAGCGATGTATATAAGTTTGAGAAACTTCATTGTTTACCTATCAGTGTCAAAATGTACCCATAAGCAGTGATCGAAAAATTGAAACTGCTCCCCCCCCCCCCCTCCATCCCCCCGTGAAATAATTACTTTATATTTTAATTTAACAGTATTATCGACTGCTTTGATTGACTTTAGAACAAAACCTACTAAGCAGTACTTTACATCGAACAATTTGCGGACAAAAGTGGAACAATCTGCAAAAATACGAAGGAGTAATTGTGAATAAATTAATCATATTGCAAAAACGTCAAAATTTCTATAATATTGCCGGAGCTCCAGCCCGCAGCTGAAGTGTAATTTACATTTGAGAGCTAAATTGAAACTTCTGAGATTCTACTTTAGAAAAGTCATGTTTTAGATTGCAAGAAGCTACTTATGTAAAAGTTTTTATCTTAGTTGGAAATTTTGTAAATTGTACTCTTCAGATTAAGAAGACTGTGTCGTTAAAACTTTTTTTTAGAATATAATTTTTTCCTGCTTTGAATTTTAGATATTTTTATAAAAAAAAAAGAAAAAAATAGATTACGTTATAAAAACACGAGAATATGTGAAAATACAAAAGAATTGAAAATATACTCTTATTCTCTTTGACCGAAATTCCTCTCTGTACAAATATTATAATAGGGGCGAAAAAGTTGTGTATTTTAATTGTAAAATTTCTTATTCCTCCATTTAAATTACACCGAAAATCATACCAAAGAACAGCCGCAAAACAGCTGCCGTCGGAAAAGCTCAGTTACAGCGATATCACGAACACCCTTCGCACATTTTCTTCCATTAAAGAAACAAACCCTCGCGGATGATAAAAACGAGAACACGAAGGAGAGAGAGAGAGACACACAAACACGAACGCGCTTTTTCTCCTTCGCCGACGACTCCCCCCTTCCCCCCGATTCCTTTCGCCGCCGCGGCGCGCACGCAGCTAGCTCTTTTCGAGGAATTAATTTTTATTTTTACAAATCGTTCTCCCTCTCTCGCGCTCGTTTTTTTTAATTAAAAATGAATTTTCGCATTTTCGCGCCACGGCGAAGAGCAAAACCGGTATATAAACAGGCGCGGGGACGAAACGGAATTGTTGAGCGCGGAAAATTCACGATGCTCTCTTTTCCATAAGGCACCGTGAGAGAGAGGCCTGGGAAAAATGCCGGTAAAGAGCTGCAGCGCGAAAAGTACGCGCGTCGGTTCAATTTAATTTAATACTTTCGAGTTAAGCTTCAATTTAAAGCTGGCGACGAGAGCACGGTATTTTTTGGATATTTTGCGAAATGCTTTTTTTCTTACTGTTTTGGAAAATGAGTGAATGACGCTTAAATTCACTCCTTCGAAGGATTTAATGAGCGAATGTGATTTCTTTTGGTTCATTTGCAATGTTGAAGGAATTTCTGTGTTATAAATATATTTAGTATAATGGCATATATGACGTAAAATCTTGTAAAAGGGGTTGAAAGCACTATTCTGTGTACTTTAATGGATTAAAATTTTTCTTGCTTTTGCAAAAATAAGTGTACTTTACATTGTAGTACATATATACATATATAATAACAAAATGTATACATTGTAACGGGGCGAGGATTGAAGTGGAATGCGGAATAAAAATGACGCGAAAGGCATCGGGGATCTCAATCTATATACCCGGGTATATATAGATCGAGAATCCTTACCGCCGTACTGTTTACAAGTGCTCTAATTGTTGTAACGACGACTTGGAAGTTGATAACTTTAAACCAGCTTATCGTCAAAGGAAATTAATATCCTACTTAATCAATTCAGCTAAGTTTATTAGATAAATATTAATATTATTAATAAAAGTGCAAACGCCGCTTCCAGAGTTATTGGAAGTCAATGTATATTAGCTAAATTTGATTTGCTTATTGATAAAAATATTATCTAAACTAATAAAGCTTGTACATATAAAGTTTCACCGAGAAGATTAAGCAATCGAGTTGCACAATAAACAATAGACGCGCCTAAATCTCTCCCCTCGCCAATAGTTCATTACATCCAGCCTCGGGTACATATATACCTTAGAAGACGACCAGCTTAGCCGCGAAGGGAACTGCCGACGGAGCGGAACCGGCGCGCGGCTAAAGCAAGCAGTGCGTCCGCGCGCTCCGCGGAAAATCAACAGGACCCGCACGAGACGTCCATGCGAAAGCGCATCGCGGTCATTTGCGAAATCGCCCGGAAGGGGACGAGCCGAATTCGCTGATCGGCTCGCCGCCGCGGACAGGCTGCCGAGCACAGATTTTTTTATTGTTCGCCGCTCCTTTTGCCGGGAAAGATCTGCCGAGATCTGATTAGGAGCTGATACGATTGCAGGCGGGAGAGGGAGAGAGAAGTGGCGCTAAAGCTCCGGGAGGTTTATCTTTATTAATTCTATGTAACTAATCAATGATTTGTAATAAATAATGCAGTTGCTTAGTTTTTTTTTGGCAAGTGCTCGCGTTTGAAAAAGAACCTTTATCGCAATAAACCTAGAAAATTGACAAACGCCAATTTATCAGATATACTCATTAATTGAAAAACGCCGATATATTCGTCGAGCTCCCTAAAAAAAAAAATCTCCACCCGTTCGCCTCCGCGTATAAAAGATGATTTTCACACCTCCCGCCGCTCGTGTCCCCCGCAAATTCTTCGAAATTCTCACGGTCGCCGTGAATATTTTATTCGCTCTCCATCGGCGCGCGGCGAGTCCTCTCCGTCTTCTTGGTTTATGGAATGGTTTGGTTTATGACGCGCTGCTTCGCTCCTCGGCGCGTCGGTTTATTTCCCCGCCCCTCGTGGGTTCGGCGCGGAAAAAGGGCAGAATGTCAAAGATTTTTTAAAAACTTTGCTTGCGAATTGAAGCTTTTTATATTGTTTGCTGGTTAAAACCTCCTTTTATAAAGTGGCTAATGTCTATTATATTTTGTGTCTGCATCCCACACTTCTTAACATATTTTGCAGTGTTTAAAGAATCCGAATCCATAAGAACAGCAACATCAGTATACTTTGATGATCTTCTGTTAAATCGATTTATTGCTTCTTTGTCCTTTTTCAGGACAATCCACGTAATGTACATTTGGCAGGCGGCTGAAAATATTCTAGGTAAATTATATTTTATAAAATACTATAATAATTATTAAATATAAAAAGATTTCAATTAATCAATCATTAATTTACCTGAGTTGAATTTTCTCCGATGGAATGTGAATTAAATTATTTTGTACTCTTTTTTTTTATTCTGATTCAGAATTTTATACAGGGAGATTTGTCACTAAGTAGAACACTTCAAAAGTATAATACAATTAAACTTTTTTATTGAAAATGAACAAACATTACTGGAAAAAGGTAAATTTTTTAAATATCATTATTTATTTGAATTTAATATGTAATTATATAAATGTCCAATGAAAATCGTGTTTTCAGTGTCTGTCTTCTTGTTGTGCTTACTTGTACTGTCATTCAGAAAAATTAAAAAACCACTTCATTTTCATTCCGACAGTAAGAAGATGTTCTTATTACTGATAATACGACACAGCTATCAATGTTCCCGTGGTATAAAAATTTCATCTCGTCGTCGAGGTTTACCTATAGTAAACTCCTTTTCATTAAGAAATAAAATCATTTGCAAACTCATTGTTGCTGCTTTGATATGCAGATCCTAATTTGACGAGAAGTGCAAATAAACTGCGGCGTCGAGGCTCAACTAGCATATATTCCTTCCATCAAAAGAAACGCATGTATACGCCACCCGAAAAGCAGCGCGCCACCATTTAATTGGCCTGGAAATGAACGTCCATAAACAGGAGCTTGCCGCGGCCTCGCCTTTAGCTTTTTTTTTTTCCATTGTTTGACCGCGGCGCGGTGCGCTAAAACAGTTTACGTGAAAAGGGGGTCCCCGCGCGGCGGAACAAAAAAGAGCGACCGCAATTTTCTCAAGAAAAGGGTATAAACTCGAGGGCGCAGGTCAGCGCGAGTAAAAGTCTCATTGCGCCGAGAAAAAAGCGCGCGCGCGCGGGAATGCCTTTATAATGAGGCGCTCCTGCCCGAGCGCGATGGTTGCGTCAAAAAGCCGGGAATATGAGCCGACTAAATTAAAAACTTTTCCATTTGTTCGGGTATACTTCCTACGATTCAAAGAGTTTTGTATATTTTTCGCGCCCAGCGCCCTTTCTCGCGGTGATAATTCGTTTTGAAAATAAGTTCTGCGGTGGGGGTGATGAATTTTTGTTCGGTGGTGCAGCTTTATAACAGTACATTCGTTACTCTCGGCTGAAGGTCCGATACTCTTAACTGAGCCATCGCCGCTACTAAGACACTGTTTTATTTATTTAATATAAAAATATATTAAACACTTTAAAATGTATAAAAAATATGTATTTAAGTTTAAATATAGATATTTTATTATTTTTCAAATAAAATTAAAAATTTTTAATTATTTATCGCCATCCTAATTACAAAAAACGTATAATATTCAATGTTATAATATTCAATATTATTAAAATAAAGGTAGGAAATTTTTATACACTTTGCAACTTTGCTTGAAAACTTTATTACTTATCACAAAACTTCCCAACCTTGATTAGTTTTGTTCTAAAATTTTTTAAAATAAAACTTTCTCGTGTTTTTTAAGGTTATATAGTGATTGAAGCCATCAGTCCCTTTTTTTATACTTAACTTCTTTTAATTATATTAATACCGTAAAAAGTATTGTACTTTGCATTTAGAATATACCCCGCGATTTCTTTATTATCACTTCGATTTTAATTTATTTTAAATTTCGATAAGCAACGGATGATAAAAGTGGAATCTGCAGCACAGATGTCGCCAGCTCTCGGAGAGTAGTCGCCTGCTTTACTGCGAATTACCCTATATCAGCCGACGAAGCAGACGGCTCACGTCGGCGACTTCGGTCTTCGCCGAGAGTCAAAAATGGCAGCGTTGATACCAAAAACTCACTTTCAAACAGCAAGTAAGCCTTACTCTTAAGACCCCCAGATCTGCCAGATGATCGTGGAGGTTCATATCCTCGATGCAAACGTGAATCACTAATAATTTCACAGTTTTCTATAAAAGTTTATTAATTATATAACTATCAGTAGTTTGTTATTTACTAGTGTTTTACATTTTCAGAAAAACAGACCATCAATGCCTTGGGAGCAGCGTTTCAGGTCTGTGACTACTCACAGAGGCCCAGGATTATCAAAAATCCAAGTCCTGCTGCTATGAAAAGAGGTACTGGTGGGCGCAGCTCTTTCAATGGCATCGTTTGTACCGTCTTTGGAATGAGTGGTTTCATCGGTAAACATGTAGTCAACCGATTGGGAAAGATTGGAACTCAGGTATGGATATAATTCTACTACATTCAATTAAAAAACACTAAAGTTAAACATTGTATGCAGGTTAAGGATAGAAATTTAGTAGTAAACATCAAAAGTTTCGTAAAAATTGTTCAAAAACTTTAAAAATTATTTTTAAGCTGCTTATTTGAAAATAAATTCTTTATTTCACAAAGTAATATATTTTAAGTCAATAAGTTTATGATAATACACAAGCACCAATAAAAAAACAATTTTTATTTTTTATAAATTTTAATTTAAATGAATTATTTTTATTTTTTAGTTGATCCTTCCTTATCGAGGAGAATTTTATGATGTACAGGCATTAAAAGTAGCAGGAGATCTTGGCCAAATTTTGTTTCATCCTTTTGATCTTCGAGATGAAGACTCTATTCGAAAGTGCATTAAATACTCCAATGTTGTTGTGAATTTAATTGGACGTGATTGGGAAACTAAAAACTTTTCATATGAGGATGTTCATGTTGAAGGAGCAGCAAGATTAGCTAGATTGTGTAAAGAAAGTGGTGTAGAAAGATTCATTCATGTGTCCCGTCTCAATGCCAGTCCTGAGCCTGAGGTACGTAAATTGAATGAATTTGTTACAAAAAAAATATTTAGAAAGATTTCTGATTTTAATATTTTTTTCAAGCCAATCTTGTTAAAAGAAGGGTCTCGTGTTTTAAAAACTAAGTGGGAAGGAGAGTGGTGTGTTAAACAAGAATTCCCAGAAGCTACAATTATTCGTCCATCAGTTACTTATGGAACACAAGACAGTTTCTTAGGGTTATATGCAAACAGATGGAGATGGCATGGGTTTGGGTTTGTAAATATTTACTACTCTATTAAATTAACTAATAATAATACAAAATATTCTTTCTGTGTACTCTGTATGTAAACTATTTAACTGATAAGTAATTTCCTTGCCTGTAGAGGAGTTCCACTTTACAAAAAGGGAGAGGCAACAATAAAGTCACCTGTGTGGGTTGGTGATGTTGCTGCTGGAATTGTTGCAGCAATAAAAGATCCAAAGTCTGCTGGAAGAACTTACCAATTTGTAGGGTAAGTAATAATATATAATATATAAAGTGATCTTTTTTTCTTAATTATCAAAAAAGGGCACATTTAAATAAATAATATTTAATTAATTTTTAGACCAAACCGCTATAAATTATCAGATTTAATGGACTGGATGCGTGAAATTGTAAAAAGAGAGTCTAAGGACTATGGATACCGTAGGCTAGATTTGGATTGGTCACCACTTTTCAAACTAAAAGTTTCAGCCACTGAATTTTTAAGCCCCGCATATCCAGTAGGCTGGCTGCATTGGGAAGGTTTAGAACTGGTAACTTTCTAAAATTTTACCATATTTTATTTTTAAAAGGTGTCAAAAGAGACTATTTGGAGTTTCCTTGGATTTTAAAAATTTTTTAAATATCTTTTGGAAAACATTCCTATAAATAAAAATAAACGATACTAATTACTTAAAAACATTTTAAATAAAGCTGAAAGAATTAGAGAAATTAAAAAAGAAGTAAAGTATGCAACTTTTAAATTTTCAAAAATTTGTCAGTCGTTTTTTGATTATTTTGGAAATGAAAAATATTTTAAAAAACGTTAATTATTACTGTTTATTTAATTATTTATACTTAACTAATCAAACTAAAATAAAAAAGCAACGCTGTCAAATTAAAAATTAATTGTCAATTTGCGTCACTAGCAATTTTGAATTGAACCCAATGAATTCAATTTTTTAAAGCAATATTCATTAACTATTCAATGTAAAAATAATCAATTAAAAACGATTTTAATTATAATCATTTAAATTATTTTTTGCAGGAACACACTAGCGAAACTGTGATAAAAGGAGTACCTAAGCTGGAAGATCTTGGTATCAACCCAATCCCGCCCGATACACAACTTCCATGGGAATTACGACCTTTCCGTTATGACGCTTTCTACGACGCAGAAATCGGAGAGTATCCAGATATAATTCCACCAAAGCCAGTAGAAGAAGCGATGCATTGAGTTAATCGTAATTCAAAGTCAGCGATACATTCTAGATAAAAATACTTGTTTATTTAATACGATCGAGTAAAATTTTTATTTCAACCTTGTTAACGGCGAGTTGTTTGAAAATACAGAATGTATTAAAAAGTAAATGCTCTTTGTAAATAATAAAAAATCTGTTATATTATAAAAAAATAGCAAAAAATTGTAAGAAGGATTTGTAATTTGCTTATTGGTATTACAGTACAATAACAATGCTTTTTTTTAATTTAGTTCGTTTATTGTATTATATTTCTGTTGAACATTTCAGAGCCACAATAACTATTACATGACGGAAGATTAATCGGTGTATACATTCTCTGCTGACAATGTCAATAAAAAATACAAGCTAGGTTGGTCCTCGGTTTGTCGTGCTGACCGAAGGCCAAGCAAAGTCTTACACAATAGGTTGCCGAACAAGCTTGAAAAATAGGACCAAGTTCGTTTGAAATCAGTTGTTCTGTTTCAGATTTTTTAATTCTTTATCTTTTTATTACAAATCTAAGAAATTCGGATGTTTTTCAGAAAGCTACGGAAGGAAAGGAAAGGAGGCCTTTAATTTTAGAATCTCAGTCCTTTCTTTCTCGCACAATTCAGCCATGTTGGCAAAAGCCGCACACACACACGAATCAGCGGCGACGAGCAGTAAGGAAAAAATTCTGCGCATCATCAGATACTTCCTTTGGCCATACTCGACTAATACTTTCCTTAGAGATCACGTCTTACTCTCGACGCTAAAAGATAAAACAAAGGTTTCACTCTGGAAGCTTTCGATTCGTCTGGTCACGAGAGAGGGAACATTGCAAAAATTGACACTCGTTAGGTGTGGACTAATATTAAGACTCTCGGATATTCTTTTCGTCGACGGCGCTAAATCTAAATCCTAAGTGGTTCTAGCAACTTTGGAGCACAAGGAATATTCGGCACAACCCTCGACAAGAGTGGAATTCAAAAAGAAGCCGCAGCAGGTCTATGCGCGCGTAGTCAGTTATGTAAAACTGAAACTGCTTGAATATTCATTCTGGAATTTAATAGTTTTCGTATTCAAACGCGCCTGCGGTGTTTAAAATAACGCTTGAATCAAGGATCATTTGAATACTTGCTGAATTGAGTGCGTGCTAAATTAATTTTCAAAAATTGATAACTAAACACGGCAAAGCGTACGAAAAATGTTTACTCTTTTTACTCGATACTTTTAAAAAGTCAACCGACCTTTTACGCTCGATTGGCAAGTATAAAAGCAGTTTCCAATTCCAATAAAAGTGCAAACAACTTAAAAGCGACGCAGTAACGAAAAGACGTCAAAGTGACAATTTTCGAGTTCCACTCTTAAATTCTTAATTTTATTTGCTAAACAGTCTTTCTCTCAAGTCCTGAAGAATACCTGATCAAATTCCTCGCTTAAAAATTTACACAACCCAAAGGCGCCTTAAAATTCCTTCGTCCTAATCGAGAAACTTCGCTGAATCTTCAAGACTCGAAGACAAAGAGTATTACCAATAGCGTTTTATTATTTATGTAACAAATGTTAAAACACGACGTCGTAGCGGTATAAAATACTATAGACCAAACTTTGAAAAATATTGTAAACTATATTCGTATAGGGTTCAATATATATAATACTTGTAAATAACGATTCGAGTACTTTCTTTTTCTCCATTCGCCGTGGTTGCTTTTCTTTTTTGAGATCAATATATATATAGAGACAGCGCGAACAATATATATTTATATATATATATATATATAGGCCAACTCATGGTGGAGCGGTGCTTTTACTCTTTCTTTTATTTCGTAGTTTTATTTAGAAATCACTATCGCTTTAGCGTACGTCCGTTTTCCAGATCAAATGTGCAAATAGCGATCAGCCAACCTACGCAAAGCAACGTTTTTTATTTATATACTTTCGTTTTATTAGTGATCGTACAATTCTATAGAGCTCATCATTTGCAGTAAAAGGTTATCAGTGATACAAATAAAAAGGTGCAGTACAATAGAATAAGTACATATGTTGTCTTTTAGTGTTGGACGACACTTGTCAAATTGATCTTTTTGTCGAACTGATCAAAATCATTTTAGAAAAGTTTCTTTCTTTTTGATTAAATTCTTTTAATTGAAATTGAAGATTTTCTCTCAACCAAAAAGCAATCTACAATTTTCCTATAACTAGTAAGTTATTCATAAACAACGTAATATTAACAGTATAAATTATCGTATACAAACAATATTCTTAAAAATGATGTATAATACTGCATTCAAGTCTTTAGTTTTCCAACGAAGAATACGCCTTTAAAACTGTCCGTAAATTAAAATCCAATCATATCACACAATGATCTCTGTACAAAAAAGTTAAATCTCTCAACGCGTAAAACATGAAAAATTCTTAAGTATCACTCTTGGAAGCCGTATATCAGCAGCGTTTTAGGTAGGTACAATGTCTCACTACATATAAGTATACGAAACAATTTAACAATCGTACGACTAACCCTTAGAAGCTACGGTTTAACTTTCAATACGTTTAAAAACCTTAAAAACAGTTTTAGCAGAATTTCGTTTCCGCCGAGCTGCACAGCGGAGTTCAGCGTTTTACCATTTATTGTTAAAAGCTCATGAGTGAATTTCGATATATCTGGCCGTTATACTATTAATCCGTTCGCTTCGTATAATATACCAAGTTTCTAGCGCTAGTAGTAGTAGTAGGTATATGTATATATATATATAATCGGTCGTCGAGGGATTACATAGCGGGTCGATACCCTGAAATACCTTTCCTTTTTATATTAATACTTTCATTGATTCCGTGTACTTTCATCGATTAGTCTTAAGTTATCGTCTCGTTGGACCTTTTTTGAGCGCCTTCGGGAAAAGCGTCCGCTCTGGATTTGTCGATATGTCGAACCGAT
Source organism: Ormyrus pomaceus (assembly GCA_900474385.1). Taxonomy (NCBI): domain Eukaryota; kingdom Metazoa; phylum Arthropoda; class Insecta; order Hymenoptera; family Ormyridae; genus Ormyrus; species Ormyrus pomaceus. Next base: position 33,335 of record UCOM01000318.1, read on the forward strand.
ATGCTGGAAGTGGGTGAAAAAAAAAAAAAAAAAGATCACAGTAAATTTACCGCTCTGTATGCTTTAGTGCAGAGGAGGAACTGAAACGTGTACTTAGATAGAAAATACTGGCAAAGCTCAAGGATACTGGTTTTTCTTCTGCTGGCGGAGGATTTGCTAAGAGATCCGGTTTAAGCGGCAGTACATTTTGATTTTTCTTCTAGAAACAGCGTTACGATTTATACAGTGATTTTTTTTAAACGCAACGTTCCTTTACAGATGAGTTTACTGAACTGATAAATATTGCAATTTTCAGTCAACATTTATCAACAGTTTTCAATAACAATAATTCGTCAAAAGCTGTCGATATAATTTTTTTTTTTTTCATAAATATATAAAAATTTTATATATTATAAATGTCAAGACAAAACGATTTAAATTATAATGGATCTCCTTGAAATACTTTCAATATGGAATATTATATGTATATATATATATATCTTTTTTCAAGCAGATAGACAAAGACTCATTTCTTTATAGTACTACAATAATTAACATATATTAACATTATAATGAAAGCTCACAGTATCCTTACGTTAAAATGGAATACCTTTTACTTTTTATCATCAATGCTTAATTTGCAGTGTATGCATTCAAATAAATATTTATGAAAGCTAAGTCAGATGCTGTATTTTTTAAATTAAAAGTCAACGTAGAAGTATAATGTTGAGGACATAACGTAAAAGGTATTCAGCGTTGAAAAAGAAATAGTCGACTCGAAAGTTCTTGAAGTTACGAGTTTTCTATTAAAAAACGAGGAAAAAATGGGTTAAAATTTACAATACACGTAGGTACAGTTTAAAAAGCAAACGATATTTTTGAAAGTATGAGTTGCATGAATATCAACTCAATTAAATTATAATTCTTATTTAAAAATATTGTTATCGATTGTCCAATTTTTTAATTACAATACTTTATTTACTTAATGTTACGAATTTAAAATAATTATTTAAGGCAAATCATGTCAATACTTATATCAGAATTATTAAAACAATAAAATATTCAGCTCAGTTTATTGAGTTATAAAAAAATTCTGGGTTCAAAGTAATTGAAAATTTCAATTAAAACCGTGAGAAATTCAATATTCCATCGACATGTATATGCTTTCCTGAACTTTTTGCTCGGACATACTTTATTGAGTGTCAATCCATCAAAACTGAAAACCAAATGGCTTTTTTCAAACTCGTCAGGCTGAACGAAAGAGGAAAGTTAAAATTTCTAAGTAGTAAACACTATATTTGATCCGACGTGTAAAAACGTCGGCTAAAAATGAAATATTCTTCTTTATCTTTAAAAAAAAAAAAAAAAGAAATATGAAAAGTGAATTATTGCCTTATAAAAATTCGAGTAAAAATTCTTAAACATAAACTTAAAAAAAAAAGTAATACTGACCAGCCTCGCAGCCTCTTACCTTGACGATTAATCAGGCATTCGCAAGATACGACCATAATTCCAAAGAAGCCTAAACCTTACGAACTTCAAGTCGACTCCCCCCTCCCCAAAGCACCTAACTTTCTATATAAATTTGCACAACCTTAGAGTCGATATGATACTTATAGATATTGAAAGTTAATAAGAGAACGAAGGTCCCCGTCTTCCCCTCAAAAGACGAGCCTGGACAGATGCAGTATCCCGAGGGCGGCGAATCCGAGCCTGTTCCAGCCGATGCTCACCCCGGAGCCGTAATTGTCCTTGGTGAGCTTGTCGTGGCAGTAGGCGATGGAGTCGAGGTCTATCATGCTCATCGGCTGGCCGTTCAGCTCGGCGATGGAGATGCAAAAGTTGCGCTCGCGAAACTCGTCGGCGGAGCCGTTGACGAAGTCGCTCTCGAGGACTAGGTGGATCTGACAGTCGCAGGGGAAGTGGTTCTCCTCGGCGCTGAGGTGATTCACCCGGAAGCTCGCGTCGCCGTACTTGGGCGCCTTGAGGACGTGGTTCTTGTTGAAGCGCAGGTGGTTGATGGAGGAGTTCGAGTTCAGGTGGAATTCCATGATAGCGTCGATCTTGTTGCTGATTATGTTCAGGACGTCGACGTGCTCGATGCCGAAGAAGGCGTCCTTCTGGATGACGCCCAGGTCGCTCGCTTGGATCAACAGGTTGCGGACGTATCTGAGGACAGAGGCGAGGGCAGGGGGTTAGTTCGGCTCGGCGGAGGAAGCGGGCCTTTTTTTTTCTTTACTTTTTCTCTCTGGTTTTTATTCCCAGGGGATAATGAGAAAATATTTTTTTATATATTTCACGACGATTCGTCTCTAGTCATATTTTTCTACGTATTACAAACTATTCTATAGTCTAACTCTGGCTTCTTCCTCTCTTTTCTTTTTAAACAACTGTTCAACACCTCGTGTCTCCTTGACATAAAAGAGGAAGGTATATTTTATCTTTGTCATTAAAATGCAAATGTTCTGAAAAGCATTGAAAAAAAAAACAGGATTTTATGTAAATTGATTGGCTGCATAAAAGTAAAATATTGAAATTCGAAAATAGAAACATCTAACAGCGACCATTTTTAATAAAAAAAAAAAAAAAATGTACAGTCTCTGAAACACATCTGTCAGAAACACACCAATCCATCCATTTCCTTTTATCAACCTGAAAAGAAGACATTTATTTGAAAAATCGATCGTACGTCTTTATAAAAAGTATTTCCCATAACACTTTGATAGCGACTGTTCGGAGATGAATTTTTCACTGAGAAAATCATTACTTCTGCTCGGCGCACTTTTTCTCCCGCCGCGTGACAGCTCTAACCCTCCCTTTCTCTCTCTCTCTCTCTCTAAGTCCGGGGCAAACATTTATGGAACTCTCTGCCTCGCCGAGATAACCAATCTTCCTTCTCTCGGCAGAGATGAAACCGAATCTCCGACGATTTCTTTTCGAACGCGATTAATTTTCGAGTTCTGGTTTATTTTGTCTTGTTTCGCTGACAGGACTGATATCTTGCCCGAGGCTTTTTGTTTCCGCTTTTTATTGTTTGAATTTTAAAATTGTTTTAAACTGGGTCGGGTTTAAAGTCTGTTTTTTTTTCATTTTTGGCTCGACCGAATATTCGATGTTCGAAAGTTTTTGATTAATTTTTAGAGTCGCTGAGATAGATATCACTCGATGACACGATTTTTTTTTTATTTCTAACTTTATCGTAATATTTTAAGGAGTTTTTACGTCAGAATTTTCTAATAATAAGGATCGCAAAGAAATGAATCTTTTTGCGACAAGAAAATGAAGTATTGAACAGTTTTTTAAAGAGGGCGAAAAATGAGTAAAGGTTTTGTTTAGAGAAAGAAAATGAAAAAAAGGACGAAAAAAGATTTACATAGTTTATTAAAAATCGTCAAAACCGTTTCGAAACAGTCCTTTTTGAGGCATAAATTATAAAGTGGCTTATTAGTTTGTAACCTTTCGAGCTCTATCTAATTCCTATTTCGTAACTCGCTTCAATACACCACACAGCGCCGAGCGATTGCGCGGGATTACTAAAGTTCAAAGATTAAAGTAGATTCCTAATGTGACTATGGATATATAATGAAAAAAGTATGGGGGAGGGGGTGAAAGAATGTTAATCGATTAATGCCACGATTCAATCAGATGGGGGCGGAACTTTAAAGCCATTTTCAAATATTAAAATGAATAAATAAAATATGTTGACTCATACTATAAAATGAAATAAAGTTATTTAAACAAATTAATTATAAAAACGTTATGGAGTATTGTGAATTACGTGGCCAAGGTATTATGCGACACCACATACAATATTACATATTAAAAATATTATTAGATATAAATAAATAAAACGTATTAACAAAATGCGTAAAGAAAGCATATGAAAAAAATATATATAGCGAGCATGCGACGTATCATTCGAATGCGCATGCAAGACTGTGAGTTTTAAAAATGTTACTCGTTCTCGCCTCAAAAAAAAACGTCTTTAATCCGAAAACGAGCTAGAAAAACAAAATTGCGAGAGCAACACGAAATTATTAATCGGATCAACATCGAAAGACAATACGATCCTCGCATATAAATACGATCATTTCTAGGCATAAGGGAACTCCCAGTTCAGCCTCCCAACCCTCAGGACGGAAGGCTACGGCAGTTGTAGTCCGAGTTTGTGCCGAACTTTGGCGGAAACCAGGTAAGTATGAGCGTTCCTTGGTGCAGTACTCTGGTAACCTCGATAGAGGCAGAACTTGGGGAATGAGTATGAATCCATCCTCGGGGTGAAAAAGATGCTGACGCGAAATTGTTATTAAACTTGTAAAAGGGTTATTTAATTCCATAACGATTTAATGCAGACTTACAAAATTTTGGAAATAATTAACAAGTATAGAGTAAAATCATCGTTATTACAATCAAAGCTAAAAGTACTTTCAAATGGACAATTATTTTGTGAAAAATTGTTCTCCTTCAACTTTTTGTGCAGTGAGTTTTGCAATTTACCATTGTTCCATATAAATTTGCATTGAACTACATGAGATAAATTGAAAAAAATTGTTAATATACTCCATAAACCTTACAGTTCGACCTGTTAAATAGATAGCTTTATAGTTGAAAGAAAAAGAACACGGTTTTATGATCAGTAATAAAACTTTATGGACTTCTCATAAAACCGATAAAGAAATCCATCAGTCGATATTGAAACTGAATGGTGCAAGAACACCGGAGAAATATTATATCTTAAGCTAGCTGGGGATTTACAATCTCTTTTTAGAATTCGAGAATTATTAATTAAAGCTGAATATAATTCCAAAAATATGACTCTGGGAAACATAATTCCCATCAGTGGAAAATGAAATTATTTTTTGAAATTTTCTTTACCATTTCGTTTTAGAATTCAAGAATTATTAATTAAGGCTGAGTATAATTCCAAAAACATGACTCTGGAAATGTAATTCCCAGTGGAAAATGATATTACTTTTTCATAAAATTTGTTCACATAATATTTTAGAAATGTAATTTACGCGTCAGTCTCGCCCCGTAACATTTGTTTCCATCCCGCGAATAGCATCCTGTATTTGAAATATTTCGTTACAAAAATTATTACGAAAATACATGCCAGCTCGCGGGAAAGCCGAGCCGCAATTTCATTGAAATTTACAAAAGCCTCCGCGGAGCATAATGCAGCCGCAGCGCTCGACTTCACGCAGCGCCCAAAAGCGCGCGTCGAACGTATCCCGGCAATCCCTTCATTACCAGAATGTCAATCAATCTATGAAAGCTCGCCCAATGGTGAATCGAGCGAGCTTTACGAGGGAAGCTTTGATAAGTGCCGGCTGGCGCGATCGATATCTGAAAAAAATCGTAAAACCGCTTAACCGATCTCGGCCGATTCGAATTTGACGCTCCGCGAGCTCGAGCAATAAAAGGCGAGCAGCGGCCGTATATCGGTCGAAAATCGCGCGTCGAGGGACTCGGCATGCAGCTCGTAAAAGAGCTCCGGCCCATAAAGCAGCTCTCTCTCTCTCTCTCACCGCGGCCGATATATAACTCACTTGAGGCCTCGGAACGTGTAGGGCTGGAGTCTTTCGAGGTCCATAAAGGTCATCTTGAGCTGTCCCACGTACTCGAGGCCGTTGAAGGCGTCGGCCTCGATGACCTCGACGCCTCCGGGCAGTATCAGGTGCTCGACGTAGGTGAGGCCCGAGAACGCGTTGCTCTGGATGGTCTTGAGGGGATTGTTGATGAGCATTATCACGCCAATCTGGGAGCTGCCGGCGAAGGCCTTTCCCATTATGTAGCCGATCTTGTTGTTGGCGAGGATGATCGTGCTGACGTTCTGGAGGGCCGCGAAGGAGAACTCGCCGATGTAGGGCAGCGGCGTGTACTGGATCTGGAGGAGGTCGAGCTTCGACAGGCCGCGGAAGGCGAACGGCTTTATCAGGAGGATGTTGTTGTAGTCGAGGGTGAGCTTGCGCAGGGAGCGCACCTCGTGGAACGCGTCGCCGCGAATCACCTGGAAGTCGTTCTTAGCCAGGGAGAGCTCGACGAGGTTCGAGGGAAGACCGCTCGGGATGTCCTTCAGGCCGCCGGTGTTGCACAGGATCTGGAAACAGAATATGGGCAGTTTCTTAGAGAAAAAAGAAGAGGGCAGAGAATATGGAAGAAATAAAGGAAGAATCGTGGATTATAAATTTCAAATTAATTAGGATGTGTAAAATTAAAAAATCGTAATGGTTCATCCAGAGTTATTTAATCGCTTTATGTTCTTCAGCTAATAAAGAAACAATTTATAAGTAACAGCGGCGGGTTCTCGTTAAAATGAAATATAATCAAATATAATCTACTTCGAAGCGATTTCATATAGTTTATGCAGTTTCTAGTTTGTCGGCTAACAGGTAGCATAAAGTTCACAATGAAATTTTCCAAGTTAATTTGCAAGTCTACTCAAACAATCTTATTGCTTAAGCCCAAATATATCATTCAAAGAGCCGACATCGTCGACATTCCGATCTAGAAATTTCCATTTGAAGCTCAAATAAAAAAACTCCTCGAACATCGACTCTCGACCGAATATATGAAGCAATCGAATCTGGTGCGTCGCAATTTAGGGCTTTCAATTAAATGAGCAGCTCTTGAGCGGGAGATTTGCATACGCGTAATTGTCTTTGATAAGATCCGGCTTATTGGTTCAATGCAGCAAGGTGTCTTATATAACCCGATTATTGCTCGCTTAGGCACTGGAGCGCGCTGCTCAGCCTATAACTCGTCTTTGACGCTCTGACTCTGATGTACGTTACATGAGTTTGCGCCTCGACATGATATATTACCGAATACTCGATTCGCGTTGGGGAGATATAAGCATTTAAAAATAAAATTGGGTTTGAGGTTCTTATTGGTTTTTGGGAGGAAAATAGGTGGTTGATGAGAGTATACAAACAAAATAAACGTCAAATTATTATAGAATTTTTAATTAATTAAATATATAAGCTATTCATTTGTATATCTTTAAATCTCAATTTGTATGAAAGCAAATTAAAGGACTATGAATTAAAGGACTATTTATTTTTCGGCTCTCGTGATGTTAAGTTCGATACTAGTGCAGTGTAAGTTGAATTTTATCTTGTACGACTTGTCTTCCTCGCTTCGATCAAGCGGAAACTGTCTCGCGAGGTAAATAATCAACTTCCACGCTCGTGTCGAAATCTACGAAAAAGTACGATGAAATATACAAATAAATTTGGTGGAAATTGCCTTTGCCTTCTTATTCATTATGTATAGAAATATGCGGCAGAAATCTCATTCTATTTTTTAAATAGTTAATCGATATTTTAATATCAAATTATTAAAAATATAAAAAAAAGGGAAAATTTGAATCATTTTTCACGATGTGTAAAACGCTTTTTTTGGATCAGTTTGAAGCATTCCTTGGACTAAAAAATAAATTATATTCTTCAATGACTTTTTTTTGATATTTCGAAGATGGTTAATAAATAGCCAGCTTATCCAATTTGGAAATATTTAAGAAATGACGTAAAAATGACGATGAGGCGAAACGTGACCTGAAAAAAAAGTTTCACCAAACTAAAAATAAACAATTTTTCATAGCTATTTTATGCATTCGAAATCTAACATTTTAAAATTACAAATTTTCAACAAGGCATTATATCATGCAAGTGACAACCTCTGCGTTATAGGTACACTGTTAAAAATATCCCTAAATTGTATGTGCAATTGCACATTAATGCAAATCTACCATAAATTTAATTTTTTTCTTCTGCATTTGCGTCGGATCTAATGTTTTGAAGAGGACGAATGTTGCTTCATATATGATACATTTCCATTAAATTTAATAAAAACTTGTTAACCAGTGATAAATTGAATTTTCAAAACTCCCTCGTAAGATATCAAGACGTAGACGTTCAAGGACATCGCGTGATAAATTAACAATTACCGAGGACCAGATCAGTGCGGTTCGAGGAGAAAAACATTCTAGAAACGTGCTCTCCGATCTTCGTGGAAGAAACGCACCCCTCCAGGTGCCCGTGCGCATCCCGGCACGGGGAAAAGGAAGGAAGGAAGGAAGGAAGGCCCAAGCGAAAGAGGAAGCGAGAGACCGCATTAGTCTCGGCCGAACGAAGCAGATCGAGCGCGGAAATTTCGGGGGCTCGCAAACGCGCCGAGTGAAAGATCGAGCTCTCGTCGCGATTCCGAGGGAAATCGCTTTCCTGAATACGCATTAATCACTGCTACCCTGCGAATCCGCCTCGGATAACGTGCAGTTTCGCGAACGATCGGGAAGCGGAGCTGTTATAAAAGAATTTTTCGCAGCTGCCGTCTGTATCTGTGCATCAAGTGAAAAATGGCGGATAACGCATTGAGAAAAGGGCCGAATTTCTACGGAGCCCGAGGACAGCAGAGGGAAGCGCAGAGGGACGCCCGAGCAGTCCGACAGGGAAACCGGGCTTATTTTCCAAGGCCACCGGAACCACGACCCGATCACACGCCGAACTGGGTAATGGTGACGCTTTGAAGCGTCCCCGAGGAAGAAGTAAGGAAGAGGCGAGCTCATTTTTCAAAATTATCAGAGCTCTGGACGATTTGGGAAACAGTGCCCAATACGTAAGATGACAGCCTTAAGTTTGGACGACGCAAGAATTTCGGCGCGAAAACGAGCGAAAAAGAGAGAGAGAGAGAGCGAGCAAACCAACGTGCCAATGCCAATACGCCGCGAGGAGCCATCTTATTGCGCGCGGATCGGCAGCCGTCGGCAGCGGAGCAATCCGGGGGACAGAGACGGAATAACCTATCCTACCGGGTGCGCCGGCACCCCGCGGTGCAAGGGTGCCTCGGACCCTCAGTGGACGGCTGCGGCTGAAGAGGGGGAGAGGAAGAGAAAACGCGAGGAGCCAAGGCCGGGGCCTCGCGCTTTCACTCGCGATTCTCCCCGGCGAGTCTTCGTGGCTCTCTTATTGCAATTTCGACCGGTTGAAAAAGAGACTAGGAAGAATCGATAAAATTTGTATATAGTGTTTTATCGTTTTTCACGCGCGCATCCGCAACGATTAACATGTACAAGTTTATAGGGTTTTATCGTTTTTTTTTTCTATTAGGGGGAGAGTTGCGCCGCAGTCAACTCGTGCGCACATTCGAACGTCCATCGGCGGCAGATTTCACCGAAGACCACCGACGTCGACTTGTATTTCGCTTCTTTTTGCAGCTCCCGTTATGCAATGTAGACACGTTGATTCCTTGAACTCAACCGTTATCCAGATCTACAAAAGAGAAACTTATACCTGCGATATTTCCGAGCTAGCCGATACAGTCATTTCGAAGGTGGGGTTAAGTTCCGGCGAAGGTCAATTTTAACGGGTATACCGTTGTAACTGTTGTTGATTTACTCTTTAAAATGACAACCTTTATAACTGGTGTTCGTGAGGCTCGTTTAAGAGGGGGAGAGGGTGATTATTTCGAAGAGATTAGTCAACGTGCAGTGCAGAGAGTCAACACCGACAGTTTATTACTTTTCATTATTAATAATTTAATTATTTTAGCATGATTTATCGTTAATTGTAATTTTCGTTAATAATATATATCATCATTAATATTAAAGTTCAGTACAGTTTATTCTTCCATCATCAATATTCTATTAAGCACTTATATTTTAATTGAGTTAAAAATATGTCATATTAAATGATGTTCATTAACTAGATTTTTAATGTTTAAATAGCCTTTTAAAACATTATTCCAAACAGTAGTACGAACATTTTCGTAAAATAATCCTTTTTTCCTGGATTTTTAAAAATCACTTAGAGTTTGAAGAATAGTTTAAGAACTTTTTTTCCTTCGGAAGACCATAAATCGCAACCTTTTTAAATTGGCCTCCATTTTGTAGTTTCAAAAAGTTCAATTCAAAAGTTCGCCCCATAATACTTGCTCTTATTATTTAACTTTAAATTTCCACTTTAAAAATCGAGAACCGCGCAATTCCGTTAAAAAAAAAAAACTTGTACTCTTCGGCCATTTAAAACCCGACCTTTTGTACGAATTTCAATATCATATTGTTTTTAGATTTAATTGGATTCGAACGCGGCACAACTCGATTATCCGAGTAACAGAAAGATTTGCGGTCTGCGGCCTGCCATTGCCTGTTATGCTCTTATTTGCTCTATTATCGATCGCCGAGGCAACCGGCAATATTGCGCGTTTATTGAATGTTAAATGCTGCTTTGAAACAGTCGCATTCGCGTTCGTTGCTTGTGGTTTTATAATATTTTTTTCTATTTTACGATCGCGAACGTTTACAAAATTAAATAACCGAAAAATTAAGAAAATAAGATATTCAAAAACTGTAAAAATTTCTTCTCGTCGCAAACGCGATGAGTTTGTACATTTTTTATACCAAACTGATTAAAAATTAAATTGAATTAAAAAACAATATTTCTCAGTAAAATACCTTTCCCAATCGAAACTTGCAGTCAGCGATTCATCAGCAAAAAGGTGGATTTGCCACTCTCCCATCAAGTTCCAAAAAAAAAGCGATCGCAAGGCCGTGAAATTCAAAGAAAACATATTCGAAGCCTCGCAAAAATCTGACCGACTCCTCGGGAGCACGCAAAAGCCGCTCCACCCAATCCCTCCTCCTTTTCTCTCCCAAGTATACGCGCGAAACGCTGTAAATTAAATTTCCGCCCTCGAAGGTGGGGGAAACTTAGCGCGGATATTTGTTTTCCAAGTACTTGCAGGAAACGCGATCCCGGGGAATAACGGCGCAGTCCTCCTCTGCGAGATTGATTTTCGTAAACTGGATGCCGCCGCGCGCGCGAGCAAAAATAACACTCCCCCGGGAGTTCTCAAGTGAATTATCGGAGATCTTTACCGGCGGCGTTTAAACAATATTGATATAAAGTATCCGGGCGAAAATTCCGGCTCCGGCGGGAACGACGGCGAGGTAAGGTGATATTTTTATTCTGTTTTCCGTGCGCTTTTTTCGAAGAGGAGCCGGATGAAATTTTCCGCCCTGAAATATTCAAAAGTTCGAGGTGGAAAATGCGCCCTTTTACAATGTTATTCTGGTTTGCTGAAGAGCAATTTGAATGCTACCGTATTATTATATTATTTTAGTCAAACAAGGTTTGAACAGAATGTAAATATAATTTTTTTTTTTACTAAGTTTTTCATTACAATTGTTAAGGTAATATTCACCAATATTAACTTTTTTAACTCGTAAACAGTTAGTATAAAACACAGAATAAACGTATTTTTCTATTTAAAAAAATAGCAATTACATAAAGATGAACTACGCGCTAAAAGGTTCTTTGGTCCAAATGCACTCTTGCAAATGAACGCTCATACTTTTTAATCTACTAAATACATTAGCTTTATTAGAACACAAGAAAATGTCAAGAAAAATACCCAGACAGGCATTTTTAAATTAAAAAACTTCATTACCCGGCAATGAAACGCGTTAAAGACTCTCAAAGTTTGTTAATGTAATTGTTCAATATGCATTATAAATGCTTATTCAACTGCGAGATGTACAAACCCGAATAAAAACTATCCGCGGTGTTATTGTCCTCGCAATTTTTGAAAAACAAAACCGCATGATAAAAAATAAACGACGCGAAATATTCATTTCTCCTAATCTGTGCGAATTTCTAAAGTAAGTTATTCAGCAAAATTTAAAATCGCTTAAAATTTGAATACGCAGAGTTCATACAATTTGCTTTTGGTCACGTAATTTCCCTGCTCCCGAGTTAAAATCAAGTCGTCCAATAGCATTAAATATATAAAAAAAAAACACCTTCGCCGCCTCGTTTAGAAATCCGCAGCGCTTTACCTCGCTTTACCCGCTCGAAAATAAATTCCACTCGAAATAAACGCTCGACGAATTAGATGCTAATGCCGATAATTGAGAGGTCAATTTCGAAATGGCCTTAATGAAGATGCACGCCGATGTGCAAAGGAATCGAATCGAATTGCGCCTAGCCGCGCGACCTATTCAGAGGCGCTTCTCCATTTCAGTAATTGTTTACGGCTATCGGAATCCGAAGCACACAATGATTGAACATTTAGTTCGTGCATTTCCGTATTTGACAAATAGGGGGTATTTTCTACGGAGCGTATCTCTGTTACGTTGTTTTAAAGCTTTAATTCGTCAAATCGAATTTATTAGTTCTGGAGTTTAATATTATAAATCCAGAGATACTTGTTTTTCTTTTCAATTATACAGCTGGAAAGAAACTCTTATCGAAGTCTAAGTAATTTTTAATTCATTATGCGTACATTATACTTGAATATTTTAACAAAGATATTTTGCGGCTTCTAATACTTTTAGGTAAGTCGATATTCTTGAGAAGACCCCAAACGCTCAAAGCATATTTTTCCAATTTCAAGTAATCTGACATAATTAGAATCTAACAACCCAATGGCTTTTCTGCGCGTAACGAGTATATTAAAGAATGTTTTTAAAAAATTTTCAAAAAACGAATACCGCACTAAAAGTAGAGTATTCCAGTCGCGTGTCATACGTCCGGGGTGCTTTCAAATTTTTTTGACGGATCATGTTTTCATTCGAATGCTTTACTTCGTGAAACCTTTTTGGGGCATTCTTTACATTTCGAAGCGCTCGATCGACTTGTGGATCGTTAGCCAAACTTCACTGCATTCTCGCTTGAATTGGGGGCTTATCGAAATTCTGGCTATTTCTGATGCTTTGCCTTTTGTTTGGGTAAAAAACTGTTAATAACTTTCTTTTCAACCGTTTGATTTCTCTAAAATACTTAAAATGTAATATTGTGATAAAGGTAATAATTATGCGTAAAAACTGTGGGTACATTAAAACAATTTAATTTAACGAAATGGAGATCAATATCGGTGAAACAATGAGTAAACGTTCTTAAATTATTATCGTGCAATGTTTCGTTAGTAATAGGTTTGTTACCCTTCTCAAGTACATATTAAGGTGTGCAGTCAAATGCAAATGTGTATAATTATTTCGTCTATTTACGTTATGCATACTTGTTATTTGATTGCACACCTTAATTATGTACTTGAGAAGGGTAACAAACCTATTACCGAAACGTTGCGCAATAATAATTTAACAACGCGTTCTCATTGTCTCATCGGTATTGATCCCCATTTCATAATATTGAAGATGAATGATATAGAGGCAATTCACAATGATTATGATTTAATTTAATATTTAAAATGCAATAACCTCCAAATCATATTATTGAGTTTATATAAATAGGAACCAGATTTCATTACTGCAATTTGAATATTACTGCTTTTAATTAGATATTTTATTGATCATCATAAAATGGATTTAATGCATTTACGTACAGAGCAATCGAACGATCAAAGTCTAAAATGTATTATTGTTTATCCGATTGTTCACGCAAATACAGAATTACGTAATGAGATTTCCTCGCGTTAGAGTTTACAAACGCAGATGGATTAATAAAGTAGAACTGCGTCCAGGCTCGAAATCTATTTGCGTAAAGCCACGAAAATGTTTTTTTTTTGCTTTGTCAAATCGAGATTGAACATTTAATTAAATCGAGTGACATTATCCAAAATTAATAATCGCCCTTTGCAGTTCGAAATTACTCGGAAAGCTATATTCGAAATTTAAAACAACTCTTCGCGTTCATTTATCGTAAAAGTTAAATTGCGGCGCTGCTTATATTTAATTTAAAAATGTTACGAAATCCAAGTATGAGTTCAGCGATACACACAAGTAAACTTTAGAAGCTTTCCCGAAGGAGCTTAACAATTCATTTAATGAACCCGTTTTAAATTCTATTACACTCGATTCTGTGTCGTTGAACTGCTGCCGCTGCTGCTCGAGAAAAAAAGGACGTTCGAGTTTATACTAACAAAGATCCCTTTGTTAACTTTTATCCCGTTCTTGCAATTGAGAATTTGATAAGTAAGCCTTGCGCACACAGTACTTGCGGCAATTAGCTTTTGTCCTGGATCGTAATTAACGTATCTTGAATCACTGTTTAAACGCGATAAAATTTTTTCCGGATACTTTAATTTACAGCTTGATCAAAGTGGAATTGTATTATTAGCGAAATATCTGTTGGAATATCTATTGTGGCTATTCGCAATCAGTTATCAAAATTACTTGAACGGAGAGCACTAGACGTTTCCTTGAAACTAGAAACTGCATTTGCAAATTAACAATTTACCCGATTGAATCGCACGACTATTGTGCGATACGTCAGTGTACTTTATAATTTAATACATAATTTATATATTATTATAATTGCAACATTTTCTGACAAAGTAAAATCTGAATATTTAATTCACATTGATCGATGAATATTAATTTACGTATAATACAATTAGATAAATAAATGTACTATTAATGTCATTCAAACTTTGTTCTCGAGCAAACCGACGACTTGTTCGAAAAAAGTATTAGATAAGTAATTTATAGGTATTACCCGCCATATGCAGACTTCCGAAAGCTCGCCCATCTATCGAATTAGACGTCACGTCGCTAAAACTTCCAAGTCGATAGTCGCTCTCGAACGAAATTAGCAGTAAAAAGAAACTTATCTCACGGCGCCAAAACTAATTTCGTTACTTCCATGGAAAATGCCGGTAAATTTCTTTTTATATACAGACGCGGGGAAATTTTGCTTTAAGTAAAATCATTATTTTCTGTTACAACGAAGATATAACTGGATTAAAGCACTCAATTAACGGACATCGCAGTTAGTTACAGTAGCTAAATTAATAGCTGTCCATTATACTGCTAACGCGATTTCCGGGCTACTCGGATAGACGATCTAGACAACTTTTACAACGCGTTAACTTATTATGGAATCGGCGAGATAACGGAGTCTAATTTACTATCTTGATAAAACGAAAAAAAGTGCTTTGAGGATCAGAATTTTTATATTAAGTTGGCTATTGTTTCCGTGCGATGCTTTTAAAAGTAGATTTGATGATTTTTTTTATCGAGCTTTATAATCTTGACATAAAATTAATATTGAATAAATATATTTTTTTTATTTTTCTACAGAATTTCCAGTCAAAATAAAATGATTTTACTAAACTTGATATGACCTACATTTTTTAATCTTGCGATTTTATGAAATTCTAGCAGTAAAACAGCACTTCATTCACTACAAAATTGCTTTTCTAAGATGCTTACCTTTATAAACGGGTTTACAAAGATAATTATAAATTTTTTTCTCACATCTTCAAAATTTAAAATGACCTATAAAATGAAAGACGCTTTACGACCGCCGACAAATTAAAAAAAAAATGAAAAAAAAAAGAGTCCAAATCCAATAACCTACTCTCGAAATACTCTTGGATAACAAAACCTTAACAGAATATCTTATTTAATTCGTCCCCTCTCCTTTTCACGCCTCTCCTCCAAAGTCAGAATTCAGTTTTATTCGCCTAAAAATTTCTTCGCTCACCGCGGCCGACTCATACATAAGAAAAAGTTACCCCGCAACTTTCCGAGCCGTCGGCGTGTATACATAACCTCCGAGCGAAAGGTGCTAAAAACTGCGCCTGAATAATAAAACGCGCAAAGGAATAAGCTCTCCGGCTCCCGGGCGCTCGTCGCTTTGCGCGAGATATGGTTTAATTCATAGTGTGTACGCACCTTAGTCACGGCGAGACACATGCATTCCGGTATGCACCAGTCGGACGTTTTTGTGGCGGCCGTGGTGATATTTCCCAGCGCGGCGAGCGGCGGCAGCAGAGTTGCCAGCGCCAGGCATAGCGAGCAACGAAACCAGATCTGAAAGGGAAGAGAAGCGAATGAAAAACACTGTTTTAGGAAGCCTGCGGAATACCAAAGGATTGCGGGGGCTAAATTTATTGGCGGGGCTCGCGGGACTGGAATTTCAACGAGTGCACTTTCCCCGCTAAAAGTAGAGCTCGGGCTGCTTTTCGCTTTTGCTAGTACGCTATGTTTATTGTAATATATTGCAACTAATCGTCTACATGTATGCAATAATGCAGTGAATTACGGAGAAAAGTTACTGTAGGCATACCTTCGAGGAATTGGGGAGACATAATTGTTACTATAATTGTACCAAAAATTACTTTAAATGGCTCATTAGTTTTTTATTAAATTTTTCCGCTTACAGTTCAAAAGAGTATTATCATTTATTCGTTTATTACGACCAAAGTACTCATCGACGAAGTCGAGAAGAGAATGGCTTTATGCAGGCCGGATGCGGAAAGGACTCTCGCGACGGAGGAAGACGCCCAAAGGAGCTTGGAGCTTGCTGGCTTGCACACAATAGCCTCTCCCGGTAGCCGCTGCGAGACGCGACAAGATTCCCGGGGCGTCGTCCGCCGTCGCGCTTTCACTCTCGAGCTTTCGGAGCGTATATATACCTTGTTTTCTTGTTTTAAGGGAGAGTTTTAAGAGGAGATAGAGTTTCATTGTTCACAGAATTGTTAAATTTAATGAAATTTCAACTGCCAATAGTGGAAGTGTTGAAAAAAATGGGTTTGAATAATTGAGAATAGAGGAGAAGGTGGGAAGGATTCGGATAAGTAATAACGCTTGTAATTGGCCAATGGAATAATTTAGGACTTGGGATTCAAGTATTTTTGTCGTATTCGGGTCGCACCTCGTTTTTTCGACGATCGTTTCCAGAAATTAACTATAAATAAGCTTGTAAATTAAAGCTTTATTAACTTTTTTTTCTTGTACAATTGAATCGAAAAGAAAGACCGAAATGGAATTTACATTTAGTTTAAAGCGTTGGAAACTTTCGAGAATTAGTCGCTTTCGAGCTTCCATTACTTTCAAAAATAGAATCTGCATGCAATCAGATTATCGTTGTAAATTCTATTTTAAATTATTCCCAGACGAATGAATACACAAGTAATCATTTATCGGTCATGTCTATATAAATAGTCGAATTGAAATCGAGGTGGAACGCGATAAATATAGTTGAAAATCACGAATTATTAAAACGAAAATGATATAATTGTTAAATTAAAGCTTCACTACATATTTGACAACCCAGGAATCTTGTTGCAACCAATAAAATGACATCACCGCCGCGGAATTGAATTTCAGAAAGTATATTGATGTTTATTTTAAATAGTTATTAATTGCACTGCAGATTTTAATAAGTTACAAATCAAATTATTGTAACTTTCCAACTATTATTTCTATAATACCTTCTGCATAAATTCTTTTAATTATCATTTATCGCAAATTTGAAAACCTAAATTCAACGTCGATTAGCGGTTCTAATTTTTATATTATTTCCGTAAAGATATACGTTTTATCGAAAAATACACCATTTAAAAATGACATTTGAGTACAGTACATTAATTAAACACAAAAAAAAAAAATGATACGTATACGCAACGCACTTCATTTACAAGTAGATTAAATAAAACGAATATCCTCGATCAGTTATTTAATTAGTCGGAATTAAAAGCAGACGTATAATATTTTATTCAACCCGGCCGTCAGCTCGATAATTAATTCGCGCGATCTCTAATGGCCGCCCCATATCGATTCATACATTTATATATATTTACGAAAATAATAATAAAAGCCTCCCCCGCCGCCGCGTCCGCGACAAAACGATACAAAGGAATAAGAAGAGCCGCCGCGGACACCGAACCGACGCTGAATAAACATGAAGGCATTGTAACTCTGTTCAATATTTTCCGAACCCCCCGCGCGACGGCCCGCGCGAAATTCGCGCGCCGCGCGCGAAAAAATATTCGCCCCCGATATTTTCAATTTATACGGAATCCCGACGCGTCGATGCGCGCGCGCTTATTCATCATTTTTATCGAGGCGCTTATTCTCTCCCTCCTTTTGAGGAGCGCTCGGAGTCGATATATATGTATTTTAGCGCGGGTAATAACCCCCTTTTTTTTCGGGTAGGAGATATCCGAGTTTATAACGCGGCGAGGAGTCGTTTATATCCATTTATGTGGAACGCCGAACGGGCGTTATTACGTAATTATGCGATCCAATAACAGCTTTGTGAAATTCGAGGCTATAAATCGCGGCGGGAAATCGCGAATAAGCGATAATTGAACTTAAATTACTTCAATTATCACGTTTGTAATGTGGCGTATACCTTGCCGAGCGAGCGAAATTAATTCAATTATGAGTTTAATCAGCCGGATTAATCATCGCTTAATTGCGCCCAAGGCGGAGTTCAATCCGCTCTCGTTTTTTCGGGGAAAAACAAATTTTGAAGACGAGTTTCTGCGTTTATTTAGCCCCTGAAGAAGAAAATGAGCTTGATGAAGTGTTTGTTAACTAAATGGCGAATAATTTGGCTTTTTAAACTGGGGCAATATTTTTAGCAGAGTTCGTTGCCTTTTTCTGGTGTTTTTAATGTAAAACTTGATTACGGGTTTGCTTGAGTAATATAAGTCGAAGTTTAGTTAAACGCAAATTTTTCAAAATAAAATTCCACTTAAATTACACATTTACAATAAAACACCGCGAATTCGAATTATTCGATATTTGAAAGGTAATTGTACTTGTTACAATTATTATTATTTCTTTCTTAATTTTAGCGTAGGTACTCTGAGTGTCTCTTTAAAGAACTCGCACCCCGTTCTCCGCTTTAGCCGGTTTTGTAATTTTTAGATAATTAGTTTTATTATATCTAATCGCTGCGTTGAGCAACTGGCGCCCTTTTTGTTTAAATAATAAATACTTTCAGTTATATTAATTCAGTGCGTGTACACACGTACACTTCATTGTAATATCTATTTATCAATTTCCACCGAAGCGTCGGTTCGACATCCCCGTCGCTTTTACGCGTCCTCATTGAATTTTGTCATAAATAAACTGTATCATCCCGCGATTTGCAGGAAAATTTCTTTGCGCCCGAAGTTCGCTTTAAATCCGCATAATTAGAAAACGGCAATTCCGATCCGACAATATAACCTGTAAACCATTTAAAGTAATTTCAAGTCCCCTTAAACGGGATTCGAATAAGAGTTTTCGGGGAAATTCGCGCGGAGCTCGAACGGCTCTCGATAAAGTGCTCGTTATGCGAGCCCCGAACAACCGGCGTACGCATTGCATTGATATCTCGGGTTCCATTTAACGTTACGCTTTTAAACAAGAATAGACGATGATGCTTCCCGAATGGCGCGGAAACAGAGGTACGTGGCGTGTAACTATTTTTGAGAGTGCCATTGTTTAATCGACGAGTTTTCCTTTGACACACACCTCTCCCGGGGGGGACGTGGAATGTTTAACGAATCCTTCCGAACTGACGTTAAATATCGAAGGCAGCGCGGCTCGTAAATTAAATTTAAAGCAGACGAGATGCGAGTGAATTAACAAGCGGATCATACGTGGAACTCTTAATTTGAAGGATAAAACGAGCTTTAACGAGCTCTCTCTCTCGAGCGAAGCTGTCAAGATCGAAAATGGCTCTCTCCGATACTGTCGCTCGGGCCGAATTTATTATTCAATTTCAGCTGTCGGCTCGATAATTTTTCGTTCGGAAAGGAGGCGCGAGAGAGAGGAGCCGCAAACGCGACTGGCTCGGATGTTCCGCGGAAGAAATATTTACCCGCGCGGAGACGAGTTCGCGAGAGAGAGAGAGAAAAAAATGTGAAGACTTAAATCAATCTCGACGGGAGTTGGATTTTTATTTGTCCGCCGCGGGATTCCAGGAGTCGGGCTTTAATCCGCCAAAGCTCCCTTTATTCGCAGTAATGTTCTCTCCTCCTACGTGAGTAATGAATTTCTGGCTTTTCTCTTGTAAAATAATTCGGAAAGCCGCTTTTTCCGGCGGCCCGGAGCATTTTCGAGGCTCTCAATTATGCGCGACGACTAATTAACCTGTAAAAGGCCTGTTTGCAGGAGCAGCAGAATCTGTCGGGCTTTTTTGCAATTTGAGGAGGTGTATCTTTTCGAGGAGGAAGATATCGATTTGCAGTCGGGCACGCAACTTCCTTCTGTTTAACAAAGCTCGAACGTGATACTTTTGTGGTATTGGTTTTTTAATTTTTTTTCTTTTGTGCGTTTAACATACAAAAGACGCCTTTTTCCGCCGGTTAAGAGAGATTCTTTTTGCGCAGCTTTTATGCGAAGAGCATTGCGGGTATGTAATCAAGAGCAATTTGTTTTTCATCCTGGCATTTTTGTGCGAGAATTCGAGGTGGTATTTTAGACGCTGGAAAATTTAAGAAATTTTACCTCCGCTCGTCAAGTGTTATCGTTAGCAAACTACATTCCAACAATGCAATTTAAACGGCCGTTATCTAAGAGCTAAAAAAAGCCCTGTTTAACCAACTTTAAAATTTATTGTCTCCCGCCTCCTCCGCCTCCGAAGCCAATAACAACCCGCAGTTTGGAATAAACCGAAACCCTTGCCCGCGGCCGAGCGCGTTAAACTCGCCGCAAAGTAGCGCAAAAAAGCTGGGGGCCCAGCCGCAAGGACTCCCAGCCTCCTCGCCGCAAGCGAGCCACGCTCTCGGGCAGGCACAGGTTCCTTGCCCGGGCGGCAAAAAAGATAGCCCTCCTCGGGGGAGCAGGAAGAGAGAGAGAGAGAGAAGAATGTATAGGCCCCCTCGCCGACACGGGCCGAGAGTCCCGGCTCCCGGATCGAAAGCCACCAGTGGGAGGAGGAGGAGGAGGAGGAGGCGGGATAAGGATCCAGGGGGGGAGTGGCGGCGGAGCGGTGTTATGTAAATACGAGCATTTGTACCTGCGCTCTGCGATACATCAATCCCGAAATTTGTAGGGCGCATGCCTCGGCATCCACTCCTTCGCCGAGGAAAGTCAAGGCGACGCTTGTGTGCGTGTCACCTGTCCTTCAAAACTTGCCAGGACGCACTCTCGCCGGAGATGAGAAAATCCAAAACGCGGCGGCGGCGGCGGCGGCAGCGCTGCACTGCCGGTGCGCTGCTCCGATTCAAAAGCTGACTCCGTACGTATATGTATATATATTTATATATATCTATGTATATATGTACGTATCTGCCCCCGGCGAAGAGAGAGAGAGCGAGAGAGGACGAAGCGTCGCGGCGCGAGGTAGTAGGTATACTGAGCGCGCTCGCCTGGGATGAGCTTGCGAGCTTGCGTGCGCTGCCAGGGGAAGGAGCTGGGAAGGCTTTATTCCTCCCCCTCCGCCGGCTCGCCGTTGTGCGCAAGCTCATAATTATTCTCCCCGTTCGCGTATCGGGAATGAACCTTATTAGCGGAACGATCGAGGCCTCCTCTCTCTCTCTCTCTCTCTCTCTTTTTAGGGGAGAGAGAGAGAGAGAGAGATCCACCCTCCCGAGTTCCCCCTCCCTCCCCCGGCTCCCTCCTCGGGCGGATGTTCCGTACCGGCGCGGCAGACGCGCGGAGGAAGCAAAATTAAGAGAGCGACGGGACGTGCGTGCGAGCTCTCTCGATGAGAGGGTATACGTGGACGCCCGAGCCGGAATTTGAATGTTTCGCGTGGATGTATCGCGCACGCGAGCCGAATCCGATTATTGAATTTGCCTTTTTTTTTTTTTTTCAGCCGAGGACGAGGCGGCCGGGAGAATTCCCGATGGAGGACGACGGCTGACACCTCGTTCGGTCGGGGCCTTTTAATTGCTTTGGAATTTCGGGGCTTGCCCGAGTTTTCTTCGGAGAGGCACCCAATTCTCTTGCCAGCGGTTGGGCAGGGCTGTTGAATTTTAGCTTGACAAGTCGAAGGTCGGAATCGCTGACGAAGCTCCGCGGGAGGAAAACTGGCGCTTTTCAAAAATAACGTTCATCGCGAGAGAATGGGATAAAACTAATGCGGGCGGAGGGAAAGCTCTCGGGCAAACACTCGCCCGTGTTTGTTCAAACATTGCTTTTAATAAGAGTTAAGCGGGTCGTGAGATTTTTATAATCTAAATTTATTATGAAAGCGTTATTACTGCTAAGTAGGGGCATTAAAGTAGGAAATACTTTGTAAACAATGCCGTAATTCTACTCTTTCGGAGAATATGGGAAAACTTATTCGGCCACACTTTATACTTTAAGCTATTTTCCCAACAATGCTTGAAAATTATTTTACAGCGGGGTTTACGGCGCTGCGCTTGAACCGTATATGCGACGTCACTTTTCAAAGCGCTTTTATTGCACTTAAATTTATAATGAATAAACTCGAAAAATTTTTTTGGTAAAGTATTTTGTGCGTTATTAGATTATGTGCCGAATGTAAGCTAAATAAAGTAATTTAACATATTTATGTAAGGTACTTGAAGAATTAAAATGAAGAATATAAATTTCATGATCAAATTTAATTACATGTTCAGAATAAAAGTTTTTACCGTTGAAAGTATATGACGTAAGATTTTGTATTATTCTAATCAGCGTCAATTTCGAAAGTTCTGCAAGTTTTGGAATTGCTTGAAATTTGATTTTGAATTTGTAATTACTTCTTAAGACACGCCATTTCTTACAACATAAAATTCAATCCATTCGACGGCATTGCCCAGCAACGTTCCAATTCCTTGGATTTAAACCTAAAAAAATTTTCCTTTGAAAGATTTTTTACAAAAGTATTACCATAGAAGCTTTAAAATTAGGAAGCCTTTTTTAACAATATAAAGCTCGTAAGATGAAAGAGAACGAGTGGAGGAGGAAGAAGATAAAAGAAATATTGTAAAAAGAAACTGACAAAGCTACGAGTTAATGGCAGATATTCATCGGAAGGAATAAAAAAAAAAAAAGATGGAAAAAGAGAGCGACGGAAAAAGAACAATACAAAGTCGTTAAGCAGACATGTAACTTGGATATGAAGAAGAGCAGACGGTCAGGAAAGAAAATTCGAATTAGAGGTAAATTCTCTTTCGAGAATTTAAATGTTTGATTTGCTGAAAATACTCCCGCTTTGAAAAAATTTCTTATTCCGGCAATTAAAATTTCGCGATTACAGTATAATATTTCATTTAAATTGTCATTATAGTTCGCTAAACACGTAAATATTATCGTTTGGGAAGTTTTTTAACTAATTTTAAGCCAGTTTTGTATTAGTTAAAAGCAACAGATTGCTACTCTTTATTATTATCTGCTCATGATGAATACATATTTGATTTAAGATGATCTTTCAATAATTTTTATTTAATTCAAACATCGATTTTAGCTAAAAATAGTTTCATTTAAAATACACGATACCTAACGAAACAGGTTATTTTTTAATGTAAATGTACATTCATTATAATGCAAATAGATAGTTTTTAATGTAAATAATGAATGTAATGAAAGCAAATTTCATAAAAGAACATTCAATTTAAGATTATCTCTTGCAGTGTAGGGAAGGTATCGTTGGTCTAAAAATAGTTACATTATACATTGAAATATTGAAACTACTCTATATAAGGTTCGACGCAACGTTGACCAATACTACTGATTCCCCCAACGTTACATCTCCCACCTACTTTCCCGCGCGAGTTTTTGCTTATTATCAAAATACCCATCGGTAATCCTCGGAAATCCCAGGCCCGTCCAATAACTAATAACCCCCAGATCGGCGCAAAACCCGCTAATCCATCACAACCCCTTTCAGCGGTCCGACAAAAGCCCCCCCCGCCGGGGCTCGAAAAAATATCCGGCAATCCCTCAGCCCGGAATCGCGGCTATCTCTCGCCGAAAACTCCATTCTTCTCCCGGCATTATCTCTCTCATTCGTAGCGACAAGCGAATACGGCCCGGCGATACATCACAAAAGGCGGCGCTCGGCGCGCCTCGCTCAAAAAAGCCAATTTCCGAAAATTCTCCCCGCGCGCAAGATAGCGCTTTTTTTTCATTGAGCGCGCGGAGAAAAAGCACGTACGTATACGCGTGTATGCATTTCCGACGGGCGGCGAACAAAGGAGGAGAGCGATAAAAAAAGAGGGAGGGAGAGAGAGGCGAACCGCGGGATCGAGCGATTATTCGCGGATCGACACCCGCGGGATTATACGGGATTCGCGGATTTTTCCAGCCGCCGCGCGGTCGGTGTACTTTTCCTACGAGGCACTTTTTTTTTCGTCGCCGAGGCTCGGCGGCCGCTCGCTATTTGTTTGCATTTTATATATGCAAGCGCCGGAATAAAAAGAAATCCGCGAGTGTAAAAAAGTTCCAGCCCGGGGATAAACTTTTTTTTTTTTTGTTTTTGTTTTTGTTTTTGTTTCCTAGTCAAATATTTGCCCTGTCCTCTCTCTCTCTCTCTCTCTCTCTCTCTCTCTAGCTTGTATTTTTCATTTCTGGCCTTTTTTCATGCCTGCGTATGACGCTTGATGAAGAGGCGAGCCGCGCCGCGGTGTTTTGATGCGAGCGCTCGAGGTATAATTTTTTATTGAAAAGAGAGCGTTTTGGCTTGATTTTTTTTTTTTTTTTTCGAGTTCCTTTTTTTCGGTGGACAGGGGGGGGGAGGCTTGGTGTTGCATTAATCGAGAACGATGGCTTTGCTGCATTGGAAAACTGCGTTTTTCAGCGTTATTGAAAGTTCGCTCGATTGTGAAAAATGTTTTCGAGATTTGTTTCGAGTATACTGCGCGGGAAACTTTCATCTTTATGTATGGATCGGAAAGAGCTTTTTCCCGGCGAATGAATCTTTTCGAAAGGCCGCGAAGCTAAGCTTCGAACCATATTATTAAAAGGTTATAATACTCGAATGGCCATTTATTTTATTGACGAATGATCGTAACTGTCGTTCTCTAGCTTTTCATTTCGTTCTATCGGAAAGGACATTTTCAATGCTTCTCCTGTACGGTGAATTGAGCGGTGTACATAATTGAAATAGCGGTGTATATAATTGAAATAAACTATTATGTTTAATAGGTGAAGACGAGCAGAGCGAAGGTAAAAATATTAAATAATAATTGAAAAGAAAATATTAAATAATAATTGATCAAAATAATTATTGCTACAATAAATTAATAAAAAAAAAAGTTCTACCCGAACGAGTAGACGAGAATCGGAGATCTCGGCAATATAAACTGCGCTTTGCGCCAGAATTCCGCGCTTGCGGATCTTCGGTTGAATCGAAAAGCGCCGCTGAAAAATTAGCTGCATAATCCAAGCATAATTATCTGTGTTTCAGCAACAAAGAACTGCAAGAAGAATTATCTACCAGCGAACGCAGAAGCGCCGCCTTTGACAGCCCTGCTGGAAGGACGAGCAATACACGGGAGCTGACATTGCTCGTCACCCAGTCTTCCGTCAATCCGAACATTTTGAGCTATAGATATATCGTACGTATAATAACTTAATCTCGAGGAAGGTTCGATGCGCCATTCTTGTTGCTCAAATTCAATTAATAATGATCGTCACTTTACTGCTTTATTTTTTGTAATACAGGCTTCGACACTCGAGAGCTTGTGGCTCCAGCCTAAGTGGATAATGCATGTTAAAAATACTGGCTAAAGAATATAAATGTCCAGTAACGCCGCTGAAATTGCTGATTGTAGATACATTGGCTAAATCGACAATGGGAAACTTAAGTCAAGTTTTACGGTGAGCTTTTTTACTGTGCAGTGACTAAGATGAGCAAACGAGTCGTCGAATAAAACAAAAATTCATTCCGATTTACATCTCGACAGTTCTGGATACCCACAAATTTTTTTGGGGAGAAGAACTTTTTTTTTGACTTTATGGAAACTCTGCGAATACTTCGCTCGTACTAACTTTACATTGTACTTTTTATTAAATGACGAAACCATTATTTTCCGTTTATACCTCGACAGAGAGTCGTGCAATATTATATTTACATAAAATAATTCCCATCAGAAACGTATAAAGAGCAGGTCATTCTGCGTGTTAAATTTGCATGTTTGTTATACTTTGAAAATTATATGCATATACAGACTCATTCGCATTCATTCGTTACCAAAACATCCAAGCACGTTAATAATTTTATACAAACATCATTTTTAACTACTGCGTCAAATATAAAAGACAATTTAAATGAATAAAGTGATTAAAAATACTCGGACGCGCTTTCCATAAAAATAACTCCCGCACACAAAGCGAAGCCAAAGGAATTACTCAATCCATCAGCTGGAAGTTGAAAAATCGACCGGGATTTTTAAGCGTTTAACCCCCGCGACAGATAGTAAAGTTTTGATTAAAGCGTCGCTCGCCCTCGCGGGGCAAAATAAACTACTCGTCAAACAACTCATTAAAGCCGAAAGAGCGACGTTCGCAAACATTTTCCCTCCTCGACCGGGGCGCCCAGGCTTTTGTAAAGGCGGGGGGTCCCATTCGCGAGAGGGAAAAATCGTTACTCGCGAAATGACGAGAGGTCGTCCCTCTCGCAGTTAGGCCGATTATTCAGCGCGCCGCGCCGCCCGGAGAATCGTCGTTAATGAAGCGAGAGCACGCATTAATTTCTCTGTCATTCTCGCGCGACGAGAGGCGACGACGGGGGCTCTCTTCCGACTTTTGTTTCGGATTCGATTTGTGCACAGAGGTGGGATGGCTGTTCTGCTCTCTGTTTTTGTGCCGAGGGATAGATAATGGGGCCGGATTTTTTAAATACAAAGCGCGCGAGCGACTTTCGCGTGTATAGCTTTCGCTTTAATTATACGGGGATTTGGAAGGCTGGTTTTCTTTTTTTTTTTTTTAATGAAGCGCTTTGTCAAGCTTTTCTGCGGGCTTATGTTTTTATGATTATCATGGTTGCTTGAACATTTTAGATGCACCGATGAAAAGGAACAAGCGCGGACAAGGGCTTCCTTGCAATTAGGAACTTCGCTTTTTTTTTAAATTGTAATATTTTCTGAAATTCGCATTTTAGTTCGAACAATAATTGTAAAATTACTATAGTTTTTTTGCCATTTAAAGATGCCATTGTACTAAACTGAATATTCAACAATATTCTAATTACCTTTATTTATTCGACTTGCAGAAACTACAATACTGAGTTTTAAATCGCTTTAAACGTTGCACTTTTATCTGAGAATTACATGAGCTCCGTACGAAATGAGCCCCGGCGGTGGCTTCAACTTTGACCGCCCATTGTTCTCGAATCCCGCAAAGCTTGCAAGAAAGTATTTAAAGATTATTGCCATGATTTTCTAGTACGTACAATACAATGCTTGCGAGCACAAAATTAAAGAAATACGTAAAAGTCCAATTTTAGAAAATTAGAGTTATTTAAAAAAAAATAACATTTCGAACTTTGAAGATCGTTGCGTGTATTTCTTACTTTTGTGTAATATTAATCGAAATCCCTGTGTATTAATATTTATGATTTACTTTCGTCGAGAAGCACGTGTGTTTTCTAGTATTAAAAACGGACTTTGATCATTTTTACAGCACGAAAAAGGAATTTAAATTACAAAGTTCGTTTTCATCAATTCTGGTATATAAAAACGTGAAATGTTATTTCGCTTGAAAAACGAAAAAAAAAAAGCTTTTTTCGCGAAAGATCGCCGAATTTTTTTGACAGTTATCGAACCGTTGCTTGTTTCGTGAGTGTTTCGTTTCTATTCATCAATTAATGCGGCTATTAATCACCGTTTATTTATCATCAATCATGCTACGTGTGTAACGAACGTACACATCAACGCAATTTACATATCGTTAATTATAGCAAAGGCTGCCCGCTAAATTTCGATGAAAACACGATTATGATTTTGTTATTGTCAAAAATGGCGTGTTTATATCAGTAAGAATGACTGATTTTAGGATCAATATTAAAGTAATGTAAATTTTGCTTTTGCCTTAAAAATTGTAATAACGGCGGTTATGTGAGGGGAAAATAAAACGTACAAAGTATTAGATTTATTATAATTTTGATATATTTATAGATATTTAATCAATTATAATTATATAATGTGTATAATATATGATAACAAAGTTGCACAATAATATCTTTTCTAATATTATAATATAGTGTATTTGAAGGCGTAAATATATTTTAAAACTAAAAAATAAAAAACATTTTTGACAGTTCATCATACTTATAATAATGGCGAAGTTTTTCTTCCGCTTGACAGGATGCCAATTTTAGGAAATCGCACGTCAGTCTTACAAATATATCAACAATTGTTGCTTATAAGGCAGTTATTCTCTGCAAGTGCTGGGAGGCGTGGTGTATATAAGTCATATATTTATTTATAAATTTTGTAAATATATAATATATGTGTATATATATAAATTTGTATAAATCTTAATCTAATCAATAAGGCAGCTTATGATGATTATCATATTGATCATCTATCTCTTACAAAATTATCTTAAATCTAAAGTGCAAATTGTGTTGCTTAGAAACGATTTTCGACAACTGTACATAGCGGCCTGGCGTAAAAAGAAGAGTAACTTACACTAGAGAATCACAAAAACAGAAAAGCTTTGTTTGTGTAAACGAACGAGGTAGATTCTGTCACGAGGTAGATTCTTGTGTGTATCATTAGTTTGTACTTATGATTTATGATCCTAACTCTGCTTAGCCATCGTCAAAAAAGTAAAAAAGGCAACACTCAAAATAAAAAGTATTAAAAGTAGTATAAAGATAAACTAAAAATAAAATTATACATAATTTTGCTTATATTTAGCAGACGACGGTTTTGTACATTTTGATAAAGATATATGTTTATGCATGTATGCAAATTTATATAAATAATGAAATAAATCTTGCTGTATTTAAACGAGCAATATTGCAATCATTTCCCTGACCTTTACTAAACTCAATTGTTTTAGAGATCTTTATATATACATAGGTGATTATAAAATAATAAAATTGGAATAAAAATAATAATTACATTACAAATAATAATAAAATATTCATTTATACTCTAACTTACGTTATTAGAATGATGAATGAATACGTAGTAAATACTCTGCATTTGTAATGACAGCTGAACGGTAAAACAAAACATTAAAATAACAATAAAAGAAAAACGATTATTTTAAACTTTAAATATTTGACAATCAGGTCAACAGTAAAACGTAAATGCAGAAATATTTTAAAACTAAATTTTAAAAATCATTTCTCACATTTATTTGTATCGAGCAGTTTAAAACAATGCCTTTTCCTTTGCTTTTTCATATTACCGTGCAGCGGGTTTCCCATTTTTAAAACTTGTCACAAAACCGATCTGGATAACGCTATTACCGTTTATTTATATGCCACAGTTTTATTGCTAAAGTCGACGATTTCGTAATACACAGCGGCTATAAATAAACTTGTCAGTTTCAAAAACAAAGGTTGTTTTGATTAAAAGAAAAAGATTTGTTTCATCTAAAAACTTGATTCGGTAAAATTAAATCTTTCTTTGAGTGAAACAGAATGCTTAAGATCTTTTGTTAAAAAGATACTAAAACAAGATTAAGATTTTCATCCAACTTTAACGCGGTTTTTTGAGCGAGTGACTGCGTTTGTACAAGTTCAGTCTCGGAAGTCACAGCGCATGTTCAGTCTTACTGTTAATTGTGGAAGGAAGCTATAGAATATGTATTATTGACGACTATTATTGAAAATCAGGCACGTGTAATAACTTTAAATTGTCTGTTTCTGTAAAATAAATGGCGAGTTTGGCATTCTCTGTGTTCCTGGTAGAAATGAAAAACTATCAAATTAAGATGAGAACGTTAAAAAAGGTAAAATTTCTACCAGAGATACGAAACAAAAAAATCACGTTTATATTGCAATTGTAAAATAAGCTAATGCCATTCGTGTCATGATCTCATACTTTTTTCTCTTATTATCCAGTTCAACGACTTAAAATTACGAATAAATTATAATCTAGTGTGCGTTTTCTTAGAACACGATAGACCCTCATTTTTAGGCACGGCTGAGAGGATTAAAATGATTGCTTTTCTCCTCGTCAATTCAACCAATGTTACGATCGCAAATTAAGTAAATTTGCGTTTTCAACAATAAACATTTAAAATAAAAAAACCTTTGCATCATAAATTGCGATCGTAAAATTAAAATAGTTTCAGTGCAATAATTCACTTATACTAAGTATTTTCACGCCTAAAATTTAGTGCAAGAAGAGCATATAAAAAATCAGTCCAACCCAGTCACTTAGCGTTCTTGGTCATTTTCCTCCTCGGCCCTCTCTTCCTTGCGCTCCCTTTTAAAGACAATGATCGGTGGAGGTATGGAGTCGTTCGAGTTGTTGGCTCTTACGCTGTTGCTGCTGCTATTCCTCATGGACAAATCCTCCGCGTGATTGTCGTCCGCGCCGTTAGCAACTCTCGGCGAAGGGGTTGCTCTGGGTGTATTGGCAGCCGCAGCGGCAGCGGCGAGTGCTAAAGTGGGCAGCAGAGCCGGAACGTTCAGCGGTAGATAGCGACGGGCGGGAGAGGGGCTCGATGGCACGGAGGGTGCTTCGTCCGCACGCTCGGCATGACGGGGCAGACAGAGCAGCTGGGCCGCTACCTGGGCTCTCTGGACAGCCTGGGCCGCCGCGTAAGCCGTTTGACGGTGATGGTTCTCGATACCCATCTCGCCGTTCATGTGATGCATGCCGTTCATGGCGTACCCCTGAACGTTTATGCCGTTCATGCCGTGGATACCGTTCATGCCGTTTGGCAATACTATTTGCGAATAGTCAGTTTCGCTTTCCGAGCTACCTTCCTCTTCTTCGCCCATCTTCACGTAGTTGCTGTGGTGTCGACTCACTCCGCTCGGACCTGCACCTTCATTGATTTCACCCACGAACCTGAATAATAAGGTATTTTTTTAGTCTTGAGATTTAAAAGAAAACTAAATTATTACTTATGCATAAGCATGTATTTACCCGCGATATCCGTTTTCATAACTGGCATCGTGGGAGCCTGACATATCGTTTGCATCCATCAGGAAATTTCGGTGGCGATTGTTTTCAATTTCCAAGACTTCATCGGGTTCCATGGAGCGGTTCACGTTACCGTAGACCTCTCCGTTGACTCCCTCGGCGTAGGGGAATTGAGCGCTCTCCTCCTCGTTCGAGTTGTCGTTGCATCCGTTGGGCGTGCCATTTTTCTCGGCATTTTTCTTGGCCGCCGCTCGAGACGGAAGAATACCGGCTTTCTTCAGCTTGTCGTATAGAGTTCGCGAGGGAACTCCGTACCTCCGAGCCGCTTGCAAGGCACTCATTTCCTTTTTGCGCACTACCGCCATTGCTGTCAGTATATGCTCGCGCGTGTATTGCTTGTACCTTTTCCATTCCTTAGTTCCTGAAAGATCCAGAAAAAGGGGCTCGTTAATTCAAGTTCTCGAAAAGCAAATTAAGATATAAATTTTCATGAATTTTGGAGAGAATATATACCTCGTCTTCCTCGTCCGTCGGGCTGCTCTTCGGGAGGCAGTGGATTGCCCTGCTCATCGTACTCCACTTGCGTAGTTTTCGGAGGTGCACGCGGGCCTCGTTTGCGCGAATTCGTAGGAGCTCTTCTCCTTCTTCTAGTGCCAGTGCTGGTACCCTCGCCCGGATCGTCATTTACACCATTGCCGTTCATCCCATTGCCGTTAATCCCGTGACCGTTCATCCCGTGGCCGTTAATTCCATGAGCGTTCATTCCGTGACCGTTCATTCCGTGACCGTTCATCCCGTGGCCGTTCATTCCGTGACCGTTGATTCCGTGACCGTTCATGCCGTTTCCGTGCAATCCGTTTCCATACTCAAGGTTACCATGCAGATAGGCTACTCCGTTTTGTCTCGCTTGATGCTGATTGCCTCGTCTTGGTGAAGCCATCATTGCGCCTCCCTGCCCATTGACGAGCGTGCCATTTTGTCTGCCTTGTCCTGCACCATTCTGCCGATTGTGCGCCACTCCATTCTGATGTCGTCCGAGGACGTTCCTCAGTATGGGAGTGTCCGCGTTCACCACCATCGAGCTGAGCTGCTTTTTCCTGCTGAGAGGAGATGATTCACAGTAATTGTCGTAGGATCTTCTTGGAAGCTGGTGATTCTGGGACTCGTGCGAAGACGCTGGCGATTGCATGTTCTGCGGCAAGGCCGGAAACGCACCCCATAATGACAGGGGATTTTGGCTGTTTTCGAACGAGTATTCCCTTTGTACTTGATCGTTGTAAGATGTCGTTGAACCGGCTTGAGAAGGGCTACTGTTATTACTACTTAAGCTACAAGTTCTTCTGTGACTAGAATGAAGGTAATCGGTATTCAAATTGGAATTGTCCATGTCTGACTCCCTTTCACGGTTGAATAAAGCTCCTACGCCTCTCACCTAAACAAAATGACAAGCACATAAGTACTGCGATTTTTTTGGGTAAAAAATTTATTTTAACTTAACAGTTTTAGATCTTACCTTGAGCGTGTCGGCGCACCTGAGAAAACTGTCGAGTTTCTCCTTCGGGACACTAACAATCCCGGTGTACATGTACTTCAGGACTGCTTCGAGATCTTCCTGGGAAACATTCGTTAGAACAATGAATTGGGACGATTCGCCATCGTAATATCGGAGCAGGCCTTTGAAGTAGTCGGAGCAAGCTGTCAGAACTGCTTTATGGCACGGGAAGTGCTTTCCTTCGCTTGATGATAGTACACAGTCCGTGAAGGAATGTGTTTTCAACATTTGACTGAACAGCGAGACGAAATTGCTGCTGTGATTGTGCCAGCATATAGACACTTTGTTGGCGTCCTCGGGGTTATCGGCATCGACGATTCGTTGCATCTGTAAATTAAAAAAAAAATTATTGCTTATAATTTGCAAGTTTATGAGGAATGATATTAAATTAAAAAAGTAGCATCCGAAAGGAAGAAGATTCATGTTTTATCGACGTCCGGTTTTAGAGGCCAATTTAAAAAAAATCGTTAAAATTTTAATTATTTTACGCATAAATAAAAAACCGCTGCCAAACAAAAATAATAAGTAATTATAATTCTGAAATACGCAGAGATATGTAAATTGGCTTTTGAAAATCGGTAATTTGAATGTCGGTAACGCAGAAACCTTTCTTCAGGGTACGGCGTTATACTGCAGCGCTGCAGTTGACGCGCTGTAGATCCGCCACGCGCAGAATGAAATCAGCTAACGACGCCCTCAAAAATCTTTTATCGAAAAATACTTTTTTGTGCTGAGAAAGACCTTTTTTCATAACTGCTCGTGGCAGTGCAGTGCATTATGTTAAAATATCTACTTTTACCAAAAAAAAAACAAAAAAAAATCGCTAGCAAAATTAAAAAAAATTTTAAATTCCCAAAAAGAAGCAAGCAAAAAAGTTTTAAAACCAAATTTCCGAACGAAAAAAATCTGCAGTATCGTTAAAAACCCGCGGTCCATTTACCGACGTCCTCCGACCGGAAGACCGGAAGTTATTTGCGCGGGCTGAAAAAAAGAAAGTTAAAAAAGAAAAACATCGCGAAAAAACAATCGTCCCCCGATCGAATCGCTCTCCGCGCTCATCGATTCATAACTCCCGAGTCACGCGATATCCCTCCCAAGGGCAGGAAAAACGTACGCAACGTTACGGCACGTGCTGGCGGCTTTGGCCTTGAGGCTTTTCGCGTACGATAAAAACAACTGCGTAGGACAAAACAGGCCGGGCTATTCGCACGCCCGGCGCGTGTTTGCGCCGCTCATTCACGGACGGGGAATTCCGCAGCTGCGTTCGTGTGTGTGTGTGTGTGCGCGCGCGCGCGTGGCAGTGGGCTTTTCGTGGTAATGAATGAATCGCGAAACGTAGCCTGGACTTTGAGGCTTTCCGGAATTTACTACCGTTCTCAGAATTCGCTATCGTCGGCGCCGAATCGCTTGGGAAAATTATTGTGCGCACTTTGGCGATAAAATTTAGGGAACCCGAGTGTACAACAGATATATACGCGTTCGAGAAGATTTCGCATATCTTGGCTCAAATAGAAGCGACTCTGTTTAAAGGCGATTAATGAGATGATGCGCGTGTCTGCCCAATTTCCGCTAAATGATAATTTAAGAAAATAGCAAAGCACGTCTTTTCCATAATTGATTTCGCAGAGTCACCATTACTATTTACATATTCTCCACGTGTAGCGGGCGCGTGTCTATTTATGTTTATCTCGCACTTTATTTTCTCGATAAATTCATAATATTTACTAGTGCTCGAAGCCGCGAATTTTCAAAACTGTTGTCTTCTCTATCAAAACACAAACATGCCGATTTAAAAGTCTAAAATTTCCTTTCTCCTCAATTAAAGGCATTTAAAAAGTAAAAATCTTATTTACATCTTGCGGCAAGATTTGAAAAAAAAAAAAGACAGGCCTATTGGCATTCGCAAAAGCATCGCCGACCAAGCGAATCTCTAACGCCGAACGAAATGTCGGACAGAACGGCACACCCAAAAAAACTTTGGCCAAAGCGTAGTTGCATCGCAGCGCCATCGGAAAATCCATATTACGCAGGCCCGCCTGCCTGCTCGCGTCGCTTTCGCCTTCCCCTCGAGGCGCATTTCCGCGCTTCTAATCACGAGTTCAATGACGCCTGCGGCTCTCCCGAAAAGCCTCTCTCCCCCTCTCCCACTTGTCCGAAAATGCACAGCTGCTCCGCGTCGCTGTCTCTCTCTCTGTGACTCAACTCTCGCGCATTTTTCAATGGGGAAATCGGGCGCCGATTACGAAACGATATTACTCCGCTCGGAGGGAAAGCTTCTTTGTCGCGGGTTCGCTAATGCCGAGGGACATATTGACTTTTTCCTTTGTCCGCTCCGCGGTTTGTAAATATGGAATGGCGCTTCCGCGACTTTCGGGAACGGGTCGTCATTGTTTATATTTATTATTTTTTTAGCCTTTGTACGCCTCGGCCGCGGAGCGATCGCCTCCGAGAAGCGCGAAAAATTCAATAGAAAAACTGAGATCGCGAAAAGAGCGTAGCTCGTCACGAGTTTCTCGCTGCTTATTAATCGGCTTGTCAATCCCACCGCCAAGGCGAATTCTAAGCAAACACACTCGCGATATCTCTCCGCGCGATTCCGCTATAGCCGAGAGATAGGCGCGCACATTTTCACGCGCGCGCAAAATAGTTTCAATGTCACGGCTCGGAGATTCGCGCGTGTTTACGCGCAGATAAAAGGCGCCGCACGAGGCTTACTCCCAATATCGGCTTCCCTATTATCGTAGAGCAAGTTCGAAATGACGCAAGCAGAATCACTCGCGGAGCGCCCGTTGAAAATCGGCGAGTTTTCGCGATCCACGAACGGGGGGGAGGGGGCGGCGTCGCGGGGCGAGTACGCATGTGCGAAAAGCGTACGCGAGTGATTCGAACGCGCGCAGCGTCAGGCGTTCGCGAATGAGGGAACGCTCTCTCGGGATTTCGCGCGGGCGCGAATGTACGCGAAAGAACAGCTGATGCGCATATATATATAAAAAAAACTCACCGTTACGTTCGGTATGACCGGCCTGTTCTCGAGGGCCTCGAGCTCCTGCAGTTCGCTCGTCGAGACGAGCTCGCAGGAGAAGGAGTTCTCGGACACCGGGCTCGCGGACACGGATCGGACCGGCTGCCGCGTGACCTCGTGCTTGGCGCGCTTCCTCCTGTTCCTCGGCGGCGGTGGCTGCATCTCCTTGTCGGCGTTCATCTCGGTAGAGGTTCGGCTGATCGCGATTATATTTTTTGCACTTCAACGTCGAGAGTCCATTCGCGCGTCGGACGAGAGAGTTCGTGGCTCCGCCGACCCGGAAGCGTTGTTTGTTTTTATTTCGCGAGGAACAGCAACAAAAAAAGCACCGAGCCTGTAGCCACGCGCAGGCAGGCAGGCAGGCGAACCGTCTGCTAGAAGAAGCGGTCCTTGCAAAGTCTGAGCTGGTACTGTGTTTTGGTGAAACGAGGCAGCGGCGTATATACGGCGGGGCCACAGAGGTCCGTTCAGCGCCGAAACTTTGGCGCTCTCTACTCCCTCCACAAGCTCTTTTCCGTCTGGCTTTTCCCCTCTCCCTTCGTTCTTTTTTCCGCTCCTAGAGCGCGACGTACGAATAATTCTCGAGAACGCACAACTGCATAGTTCTCTCTCTCTCTCCCTCTCTCGCTCTCGCTCGCTTGCTCGCTGCCTGCCTGGCGGCCCGGCCTGCGTGGCTAGGAAACTAGAGCCCGTCCCTCTTTCGATGCCCCAAGGATGATAGAGGGGTGAAAGGCCTGCTGGGTTTTTCTGCCGCTTTCGGGGGACGGGGCGTAGGCCGCGGAGCGTGCGAATTTCCTTGATCCCTTGCGCTATTCCCGGTAGAGGGGAAGCGAAAGAATGCGGGTCCGTTCGGCTAAAAGTTTCCCGGAAAATGGGCGCGTCCGAGGTATATATTGGCGCGCCAACTTTTTCTGCGGCGGGGAAAGGGGGGCTTCTTATTTATGGGACTACGGGTGGCTTTTTTTTTTTTTTTTTTTTTTTGGAAAAGGTTCTGCAGAAATTTTTGGAAAATCCTCTACCTGCTCTACGCCAAGGGAGATTTGCCGGGGTTTTTCTTGGAGGCGATTTTGGGAAAGCGACTGCTCAGTGGTTCGTGGCGCGAGGGAGAGATTTTTGGAAAATCTCCGGGTGGAAGATGCATAATGTGTTTTTGCACACAGATTTGCCTGCAGAATTTTCTACCTGCTTCGAAACGA
This sequence comes from Ormyrus pomaceus, assembly GCA_900474385.1. NCBI lineage: Eukaryota > Metazoa > Arthropoda > Insecta > Hymenoptera > Ormyridae > Ormyrus > Ormyrus pomaceus. Next base: position 69,768 of record UCOM01000318.1, read on the forward strand.
GCGGCGAGAGAGATTAATGTTATAGAAAAATTCACCTGCTGTACGTAAGGTGAAGAAACTACTTTAGCGATTCAATGGTAGATATGATAATTAGAATTTAGAAGCATGGAAAAGATAAAGATCGAAGCTTGTTTTATATATCGAACTCGAGAGCTACGTCGGTGATTTTGACTTCGAGGCGAATTTCTTTTTCGCATTCTCTCGAACGTAAGCTCCGACTTTTCCGCGTCAGTAGCTTGCCGGCATTGTGAAAAAGGTTTTTAGCGAGCATTTATCGCAAAATTATTTGAAATCTTTAAGCAAATTTAGAAAATAAAACGAAAGAATTCTTGGAACAACGTTGGCACACCCATCAAAACGTCGATTCACCAGTTTAAAGCAACCCTCGAGCAATACATCCAAGAAAATTCGGCGCACGAATCCCCGTACGAAAACTCGAGTCCTACGTCGCAGAAGGCGCGCCGAGAGCCCGAGCAAAAAAAAAAAAAAAAGAAACTGCGCAGAAAGAAAAACACGTCGAAGGCCATATCCCGTGACGACGGGCCCTCGAGGCTTAGGATTTGCAGCGGCGCCTAACACCGCTTTCCCCGCTCGCAGAAAAGGCACACGGCCCTGCGGCTCTATCGGGCCATTAAGACTCGCGGCCGCCGTTGGCGCAACGCTCGGCCAATGGGAGCCCGCGACTCGGAGCCTACGTGCAGGCGTGCGTGCGTGCGTGCGTGCGTGCCTCGAAAAATGCGCGTCTCTCTCTCTCTCTCTCTCCCCCTCCCGAGAGTTTTTCCCCCGCCAGGAAAGCCCCTCGGTCGTGCACAAAAACGCGCCTGGTGCGCTACTTTTCCGACTGACGCGAATCGGGGTCGCTCTCGACGAATTTTTCGTTCGTCGCAAGAAATCGAGGCGGAGAGGAGCTTTCGCGAGCGCGGCGGAAGAGAGGAGAGGCGCTCGGCCGGCTGGGACGAGGAGCCGAAAATTTGTCGGTGGGAGAGCCGCGAGCCGCGGGGGAACTGTTATACTGCGCTTTTCGGGACGGGAAGTGGGTTATCTTTGTTTGTGCGAACGCTATTTTTTTTTCCCCGGCAGGAGTCGAGAGCGTGAAAATAAGACGCTCTAAGTTTCGCTGGAGAGGCCGGAGTCGGAGTTTGTTCGGGTCGCCATTAAACCGGCGAGCCGAAGAGTTTTGTCGGGCAAAAGTTGTTTTGACGTTCGTTCCTGGGATTTTAATTATTTATTGGCATATTGCAATGAATGTATTTACAACAGATTGCAGATTACAGAGTAGTCCAATGCACAGAAAATGTTTAAGAAAGTTTAAAAATTAGCTAAAAACTAGCGAAAAACGCGCAAAAATCTAATGATAACATTTTCTTTCCAGCTACTATTGAAAAAAAAATAGTTTCTTTCTTGACATTTAGCAGAAATTCGCTAATAGTATAAAAAATAGTAAATAGCAAAAAAAACTCGTCAAATGCAAACTAAAACTCTGATCCGCGCTTCCCAAAAGAAAAGCAAAGCTACGAATCCAAACGTTTTCCCGAAGACGGAATTCCTGCCGGGCAACTATTTTCAGCGCTCTCCGCGTTCAAAGATAAAAAAGCCGGGCAAAAACTCGTTTGAAAATCCGAAGAGAGCCTCTCTCTCTCTCTCTCTCTCCCGGTGAAAATGGAAGCTAAGCATATGCGTGGCCAAACAAAGAAAGTCTTCATCTCGCCCGGAGCCACGTCGCGGCGCGGATGCGTATATGCATTTAGTATATAACTCCGCTCTCTCTCTCTCTCTCTCTCTCTCTCTCTCTCTCGCGAGGAGGAATACACGCTGCGTCGCATGCAGGCGTGCGTGCGACGGGGGGAAGGGGATCGTCCCGATAAACTCGCGAGATACGGAGCTTCGCGTGACGTGGGCGAGGGAGCGCTTTTCGGGGCCCGGAGTGAGAGAGAGAGAGAGAGAGAGAGAGAGGAAAAATTGCACCACGCCCAGAGGAGAAAAAAAAATCGACTCGCTCTCTCTCCCCCCCTTCGTGCGTTCCTTCGCCCGAAGGTTTTCCTTCGGGGACGCGCAGAAACTCGGCCCCGAACAAAGGCCGGGAGGCTCTCCTTTGCACGCTCACGAATTTTCCTCCGGGCGAATATGCGCGCCTATTATGCGCGCGTGTGTGGGTAAGGGCCCCCGGCTTTTTCGGCTCTTTGTGCGAGGTTATATAAGTTAGGTGTGCCGATGCCGACGCCGGCTTTTATATATGCGGGAGTGCAGTCGATGCGTAGGGGGAGCGCACCTTTTTTTTTTTTTAACCGGGTTTTATTGCGATTTCCGCTGCGAGGAAAAGTGTGAATTATGGGGGGAAATGTTTATTCGGCCGGGTAGAGCGGAGCCGCTCGCTGCGCCTCGAGGAGGGATTTTTGGGACCTGGAGTATAATGCATTTTTTTTTCCTTCCCTCTCTGGGACTCTGTTTGCTCCGTCGGCTTATGTATGAATTGCTTGTGCAAATGGACGTGTGAATGTACGTTAGTATTCATTCACTTTACGAGCTCGAACAATATCGCGCCGTCCGTCCGAATTCCAATAAAATTATCCCGACTCTCCGCGCGATAACCCGCCGAATAATCGGCCGAAAACTCGCTAAAAAAAGGGCCGAGTTACGCATCCGAGACTTTCGTTAGTCCCGCGACGTCGCCGACCTTAATTCCCATTAGCCGACCAGCAACGTTTCCCAATCCAGTTACCGACTATAACTGCAGTAGAATACAGCAGCGGCTCTTCGCCCCCCCCCCAAAAAAAAGGGACTCGCGAGCACGTGCTCGGGCAGGTCTCTCGCGCGAACCGGTCGCTGTTGACATTGCGGGGGATGAAAAAGTCACTCTCCGCGCTCCTATCTCATCGGGGAACATATGCGACGCGTGAGAAAGCGCTTATAATACTCTCCGGGCGCAGCGCGCGCTGCACAGGGCGTGTTCGTCGAAAAATCAGGAGGGAAAGAGAGCCGAAGCGGGATTTCGTCCTCGGGTTTGCCCTGAAACTCGATGATTACAGATGGCCGAACTCGACACTCCCGACGATCGTTCGGGCTGCGAGCGGAGTTTTTCGCCCGCCGATTGGCCGGCGCGCGCTTTAATTTTAGGGAAACCTTTTTTTTTTTCTTCCTCTCTTGTGCTTAAGGGCGCGTAGGGATTCCGACGAGTGAAGTGGGCTCGAGACGGCGGATTCTATTTTCGGCCGGCATTAGCGGGCTTCGCGACGAATCGCTGTTGCTGCCTTTCCACCGGAAAACTGGATGGCAGCTGCTTCGTTAACGCGTCTTTTCCCCCTTGGATTTTGCGCTTTTTTTTTCAAGCGGTGATTCTTGAAGATTCTTTCGAAAATTTATTAATACATTTTTAGGACTTTGAGCTTTGAGAAAGGATGCCAATTTCGCCCATTATCTCTGCGTTGAGACGTGACTAATTTCCGCAGATTTTCTCGGAACAGTCTCTCTCGGAAAAGAACCTTGAATTTTCGCTTTCCACAGAAACAGAAGAGCCCTTGTTCTTTAAAATACTCACCAAAAGAACTCCTTTTATTTATGATAATTTTTCCCACTTTTTTTCAAGGATCGCCGAAAAAAAACCTGCTTAAAAATAAACACGTGCACGATCGATCTTTCCCACTTTCCGAACACATTTCGAAAACCCGAGCCTGGCCGACCTCCGATCTCTCGCCGATTTCCAAAACCCGGAAACAAAGCCAGTCCCCGAGCCGTCGAACGTATTTCGCACGTGTTCTCGAGAGTGAAAAACAGATTGATCCCCAGGCGGCCAAGGTCGGCCGGGAATAATTCAGGAATGGCAATTGCCAAAAAACGAGATATGCGCCGCGCGATTAATGAGCATATACAAGAGAGCAGACGCCGAGAGAAGCGAGACTTTACATTGCCCAACCGCTCTCGTCTCGCGGCAAGCGATAAAAAGCGCGCGACGCCGAATTAATTTTTGCCCGGCCACACATATATATATACATATTGATTGGGTATAAAAAAACGGCGGATTAGCAGAGGCGCGTTTCCACGCGGAGGCTCGGAGAGTCGGCGCGCGAGAAAAGCGCGTGAATTTATTTTCGGAGCCAAGGTCAGCTACGGCGCGTCGAGCTGGTATATAACAGTTTCTATGCGAGCCGGCTTATCTGCGCAGTTGCTTTTCTCTGCGCGTGCCGGGTCGTGGCGGCGAGACGGGGAAACGGCCGCGAATTATGGCCTTTTGTCGCGCGCGCTTTCTTCGATCGGAGAGCAACGGGATTGATGGGCTATTTAGGCATATACTGACCCGGGATTATTGACAGGCGGTCTTTCCGGGCGCAAATTAGCCGCAGGGACTCGGGGGACTTTTGCCCAGGTAGGAATTTTCTTGCGACTCCGAAAACCGGCGAAGGCGGATCTTCGCGAGAGAGATATAAGCGACCCGCGAAATCTAATTGGAACCGTAATTGTAAGACACCGAATTTTCGTTGGAGAAAAAAAAAGCGAGGCGATTCGGAGGAAATCTCTCGACTCTCACGCTGTTATAAATCGATATAAAAAAAAAAGCGACGCGTCAATGCCGATGATCCGAAAATCGACTTTCTTACTCCGCCGACTCTCGGATTCGGCTAACAATGCCGCGGCACCTGACGCCACGAGGCTTTTGTGCGCGAAGGCGAAGGAAAAAAAAAAGACGAACAAGAAGAAGGGACGCTCTCCTCTCGAGCGCGCGGGGCCCTTTCCCTGCGCTTTGGCGCTCTCTCTCGGAGACTCGGCATCCGGAAGGAGGGGCTCGATGATCGCGGGCCCGGAGAAGTGGGGGCGGGAGAGAAGAAAATTTGAGAGAGGGACGCGCCGACCGAGCGAGGCTTTAGCGTGGATGTGGCTCGATTCTTGGCTGCAGTTTTATTTTCACGAAAGTCGAGAGCCGCGTATAGGTGAGCGTTGCTTTCGTTGAAAATTTATGAGAGTATAATACTATGAATTTTTCGTATATTTTTTTTTAAATCTTTCCTTCGAACGTGCAAATTAATTTTATTAATGATTAATTTTAGATAAAATATCAGACAATCTGCTCTCCCTCCTCGGCCCGTTTTCCCCGAATAAAAAACGTTTTCAAAAGCGAAAGTCCCCGATATACATTTAAAATCCAATCGATCATCCCCCAGAAGTTGCGGACTCTCTCGAGTCGAGTCCGAAATTTCCCACATCCTCGAAACTGCAATATATAACATCTCCCCCCCGCGCGCGCGTTTCGGTATCAAAAAAGAAAGAGAAGAAGAAGAAGAAAAAAAATATGACTCTCGAGAAAAGTCAGCGAGGGAAAGAAAGGCGTCGGGGGCCCAAGAAAAGGTCATCCCGAAGAAAGGAGGGGAAAGAAGATCATCGAGAGAGAGAGAGAGAGAGTCCGCTCGTATACATAATGGCCGCGAAGAATGCGACGCTCGCCTCTCCCTCTCAGGTGAATCTTTGTCTCCCGAACGAAAAATTCCGCCCATATGTGTGATGCAATCTCTCTCTCTCTCTCTCTCTCTCTCGCGTCGCGCTCGCACGGACGCACACGCGGTATTGTGTTTCATCCCCCCGGTGCGGTTTTTCCCCGGGAAATTAATACCGGGCCGGCAGCATTCCTCGATGCCCGCCGCGATATAAACCTTTTATACGACGCGGGGAGAGCCGGCGCGCGGCTGGAATCCCGAGATGATGCGTCGCTCGCAGGTATATATGCGTATACGGAGGAGAGAAGCCGAATAGTCGCCGAGTAATCTGCTTAGCACCTGTGTGTGCCTTTCTGCATGGGAAAGAAGAGAGAGAGAGAGAGAGGCTGCCCCGGCGAATAAAACCGATTCCTCTCCCACGTCGGAGCTCGATTATCACCTGCCGCTTTTCGATTATCGATGTATATAGGATTCGGTTGTGGGAGACGGGCGAATGTATCTTGGGACCGCTTTCCAAGGTCAGCCGAGGCCTGAGACTGGGTTAGCAGTTGCTTTGACTTCTAATGCTGGCTCCGGCGCTTCGATGATAATACACGCCAATGGAAGGGGAAATTGAATAGGTTTTCTTGGCCGGAAGCGGAATAATACGCTCATTTTTGACAACCGTAAAGTCTTGCTAAACGGAGGAAAAATACAGGTTCTTTATATTTCGGTCGACGAAGTAGCTAATTCGTTGCAACAACTTTCCTTCCTCGTCTTAATTTGCTTTTAATTGTCATTTGTACGGTTTCACTGTGAAAACGAGATTAAGAAAATATGTGAATTCAGGCTATACACCAATTTACGCAGCTCTCATTTCCGAAAGATATACAGTAAGCGATCGACGCGGAAGCCAATAACTTTTCACGCAAAAATAAGCAATTTTCAACTCGAACTCCGATTAGCGAAGCAATGACTCACGGCGCCCGGTGACAAATTTCATCAAAATAATCTAAAGGCCAAAAATTCGCCTCTAAATTTAATCAAAAATTACTGCGCGGATCCGCCGATCAAGATCCGCCATCTCGAACGACGGCGCAATCGCTTTAATTATTCAATTGCGCCCTACATATTCGGCATCGGAACCAAGAAGCTCCCGCGGGTGCCTGCGCCGGCTTTCGAGCGCGTGCCCCGCGCGCAGCGATACCAATTTCCCCTCCCCCCGGCCTATCGGGCGAAACTCATTATCCGCGCGCGCGCGCACAAAATTCGATCGCTGACGCATACGATTTTTCCGGCGTCTCTTGCAATTACGCGCTTCGGAGCGCCGCCTCGATCGATGTCGATTGTTCTCCGCGGAGCGTTTCTCCGGCCGGGAAATGAGATTTTGCCGCTTTTTTCGCGGCTGGGACAAACGTGCCCCCCAGTTTTTTTTTTTCTACCGTCGAACGCGCGAGCTTTTCGCGGCGGTGGCTTTGAAAAAACTGTGTACTCTCCGTACGGAGAATTGCGGGGGACAATGGGGGGCCTTTGTGCACTTTTCGCGGGAATATAAAACAATGTTTTATTCATTTTGAATGCTCGTAAAGCCGTGTCGATATTTTGTTAGAGGAGTCAATTTACAGGCTGGAAAGTCGGATCTTTTTTCGGATCACCGATGTGGGGAATTGACGAGCCGTCAATTTGCGCTTCAAACTAGATATTCGTTTTTACTATATTTGCATTATTGATTGTCAGTACATCATCGTAACATTAGGCTGAAAACCTTACCGAAGCCAAAAAAAAACTCAACGATCGACCGAAATTCACCAGAAAACAAAACGGTCAGTCTTTCCAAACCTCCCAAAAAGCGAACACACCCCAACCGGAAGCAAAAGCGCACTCGAACGCCACGCGTTCGGAAAAAGGCTCTGCGCGCCGATATATCTGCATAAAATATTCGAAAAGCCCCGCGGGCCGAGGGCGAAAAAAAGAAAAACGCCGCGCGCGGCGAGCGAACCCTCGTCGAAAAGGAGAGAGCCCACCACCACCCCCCCTTTCTGCGTCGGGGAAAAGCCGGCGCGGAAAATATACGGGCCGGCGACACGCAGCGGTGACGTGTCCGCGGGCAAATAACGCCCGCAGCCCCGAAAATTAAGGGGCGCCCTTATTCTCGGCCGGCTTTTCCTCGGGCTGGCGGGCGGGCAGGGCACGAAAGCGAATTTATTATGGATGCGAGAGAGAGAGAGAGAGTACAGGCGACACGTGCGATTATTCAGCTCGCGCGGAGAATCGAATCGGCTGGTTACGCGCCGCTGCCCCCGTCGGCGGCGAGCGGCGATGTGCCGTTACGAGCTTTCTTTTTGCCTTTCTGGCCGGTCCGAGCTGGCGACGATCTCCGCCGTTTGGCGAGGAATTCGCGAGCCTCCTTTTCGCGGCGGGCGGAGGGATTTTTTTTTTTTTTTTTTCGCGATGCCCGAGAGCTCGGGGGCACTTTTATTTTAACGGCGAATTGCACTCTTCGCCGCGCCGATGTTTGCGCGGATATTTTTCGCGGTTTTTTTTTATCACAGGAACATTGGGACGAGCGAGGCGTTCGGGGGCTGTTTTACGCGTGAAAAAGTCGAATATACGAATATCGACGGATTAGAAAATAGAAACTCGCCGATGGGCGTATAAAATAGGAATGCGCGTAATGCGTTTTTAATTATACGCTCGTAGTATCTTTTCGTACGAAAACGAGCATCAACGCGTTTATGAAAAGTGCAAGAATAACACGAGAATATCCTGTTTGAACGCGCGCACAAAGTATAAATTCTATAATTAAGCGTATAATAAAAAAAAAGAGCGCTGACTGCTCTTTGCGATTTGATATCTCTCCGAGGGAAAAAAAGACGCTGCTCGTTATAAATTACGGTGTACGAAGTGCGCATGAAAATATCGCTGCAGCGACTAAACAAGATTTCCGTGCTTTAAAACGTTATTCCGAGCGAAATCTGCATAAATTTGATAAACGAAATAATCAGCGCACTTTAAGCTGATTATGAATTAATGCTCTGTAACGGAAAATCCGAATATATTTTAACGTGTAAAAACAGAGTGAAACCTACATTAAATAACCGAGAGGAAAAATAAGCGGACGAGTAAATATTATCGTTCGCCACGCTGAAAGCTTCTATTTCGAAAACAATTTTGCCCGCTCCGAAGGCGTAATAAAAAAAAAAAAATAATAATTGCATATTCCTTGGCCGTCGGCGTATAGATCAGCGCGATTTTCGCGCGCAGGAAATTTCCGGCCTCCGATTTTATGCAGATCGGAAGCCCGACTAAATTGCGCCCCCGATGCCGGAAGAATTCGAAAATACCTAATATTGTTTAAGCTCTCGCGGGCTTTAAAAGGTTCGAAAATATTTACCGCGGCGGCTTTTTTTTTTATGTTGAAAGGGCGGAAAAAAGAGCGAGAGAGCAAAAAAGTTACTCGGCGAAGAGGAGGGGTTAATTAACGCGATGACTGTGAATGCATTATGCGGAGGTGAAATCCCATTGCGCAAATGGCTTTTCGAGTAGTTCGAAACTAATTTGGTTTGCACAACGTTTTCTAATGCATCATTCCGCAGATAGTTTTTTTTTTTTCTTCTGCTTTTCAAGAGTCAACGGGGCTAACTTCGTAATGCGTTTTTAAAATTCTGCCGCGTAATGCCTTGAACATCTGTAAGGTAACCCAAGTCAGATGTTAAATAAATGATAGAAGACTTAGCTTTTAATCTGAATTGTGTTTTGGTATCTTTTTCGACATTCTTTAATTGTACCAATAATAATCTTGAACTTGATATTAAAAATGAAATTTTCCCACCTCGGCACCTGTCATTATACCCGCAAAATTTATCGCAAAGACGTAAGGAAATAAATTTTCCAGTGAAGAGCCATTTTCGGCAGTTTGCAAAACTTACCTGTAAATTTAAAATCCAGGTATAGCAACCCAAATTCAGTCCAAGATTGTACGTATCTTCCAAAGAAGATAAATTCGGCCTCTCGCACCGCCGTGTCTCATAATCACTTCCTCAAGCAAAACAAAGAGCGCCTCTCCTTCCCAAATACCAAACATCTAATATCGAACGTAAACAAGCCTCGGCTTCGAATCGTCCGGGTACGCTGAGAAAAATCCATCAACGAGGCGACACGAAGCTCGAAATGATTGCGATACCGAAAGGCAAAATTTGACGCAAGCCCAGTTTGCCTCCCGATTGGTAAATACTACAGTACTTTTTCTAAAAAAAAAAAAAATATGTTAAAATTCACCATTGACCGCGGTGCAGCCGCGGAACGTATTTTCTCCCGCATTAACGCCGTGATTCAGCCGCGGGTCACGAAAACTCCTCCACGGCGCTTCTCGGAACGTAGCGGCGCATTGTCGGCGAATGAGGTCACGCGGCGCGGCGAAAATCGTTAGTAAAAAATTATCAACTTAATGACGACGGCGATGTATAACAGTCAGGCCGAGTGCAGATAACCCGACCCATCTGATATAGATTCCGAAGCCGGATTACCGAGAGAGAGACACTCTCCCGTTTCGAAACCTCGCAAAAACCCCGGCCCCGAAAGTGTATATACGCGAAACAAAAGAGAGAGAGAGACTGCAAAAACCGGCGCGGCGAATCGGCGCGCTTTGCCGATTTTCGGGGCAAAAAAATTGGATTCTCGTCACGCCGCGGGACCAGGAAAGGATCGCGCGCGACAGTTTTTGCCGCCGCTGCCGGATTCGCACTGGCCGATATTGTATTTCGTTTTGCCGGGAGAACGGCGGGAGAGAAATCATTTTGCGAGTTTTTGCAGCTCGCGAAAATTCATTGTTCGCAGCTCTCGATGCAATTTGCCCGGCCAAAAGAACGGCCCTCCTTTCCAAATCCCGGCTGACTTTCTTATTGTATATCACAAAAGATCTCTTTTTAATCCTGATTCACGTTCGCGGAGCCTCCAGTTTTATTAATTTGCCGTCGAAATTAAACTTAAAATTATTTAACAACTCGATAAAAACCGCTTACAAAACGAAGAAATCTTCGGCGAAAAATCAGACCCGCCGCGCTCCCCGAAACAAAGCCAATCGAGCGAAAAGCGAGAGATACGAATTTTTTCCAAAATCAAGCCACTCCCGAAAAATTGAGAAGCTAAAAATCCGACGTTATACCGTCCGCTGCGATATCGTTACCAAAACGATTCGGAATCCCGGCTCGAAGTTTTTTTTTCCGGGAAGACAACGGAGGAATTCGAGCACCCGGCACACGTGATTTCCGAAAAGCGGTTATTGCCGATGCGCCACGGTTAGGGAGATCCGAGATAAAGGCGAAAATCGGAAAAGTATATATTAGGTCATTATCGGCGGCCGAGCGGATTGGCGTTATCGTTAGATAAGTATTAGTCGAATTCTATTTCATTCACTGAACGAGATTTCGCCTCCCGCGTTTAGAATGCTCGAATGCGCGGCTGCTTTTTGGAACGATCGAAAATTTCTATTTTTCGACGGTGTTTCTGAGGTGTGATTTGAAAAGTATCAGCTGGTTTTTAGGTCTTTCTGCAAATTTAACGAAACGCGAGGATTTGCAGGGGAGTTTTTTTGTAATTTATTCGAAAGAGGCGCGCTAAAACGTAGCTTGAAAATTATTATTTTCCGCGCGTTCGGCCCGCGAGATCGTATCTCGTAAGTTCGAATAAATAGATAAAAACGTTCGGTGTCTGCCTGTCCGCGCGAGATAACGGGGATGGCTAATCTACTTTAGTGCGCCTTTATCGCTGCAATTTCGTCCCCCGGCATTTTTATTTGAGTTGCATTCATAAATAAACATTACGTCTATGTAAATTTTTGCTTTAAAGGGACTGCTGTTTTTTTTTTTTTTTTTAACGGCGAACGAACGGCGATTCTCCTCTCTTTACGAAGATACCGATGCGAAATTAAAATTAAACGCGCCATTTGCTTTATCAATTATATATATTTATCGAATACTTTTAAATACGCGCGATGTATTTTATAAGAGATAATAATCTCTTTGATTTTACGCATTTCTTGCCGCAGCGACGATCCGTTAAATTTAAATCACTCCGCGGCTGGACGCTGCTTTCGCTTAATTTGCGTATGCAAGCGCTTTTAATCGTAAATAAATATATACTTTCGTACGTTTCGCCGAAATGAAAATGGATTTTATCTGCGGTGTTACAGCTTCGGCGGAATAAAAAGAGTGGAGTGATCGCTTTTGATAAGTGTTAAAAAACAACGGGACTGACATTGGCGAAAATAGATAATGCGCAAGGACAGTGTCGTAAATCTGTGAAATAGATTGATGAAACTTTAAAAGAGACTCGGATATATGAGGTTTATCAAATGGAGCGAATCAATAAGCAGCTTTAGCAAGACCGCATAAATTTTATACAAAAAGTCAGAAAGTTTAAGATTTCTTTTATAGAATTTCCTATCCAAAAGTCATCTGACACCTTATTCGGAGCCTTAAATAGCTCCGCATTGTCACATCGATGAAGACAATTGAGAAGCACTTGCACGAAAGACTCCGATAATCTCCAAGATCCTACGAGGACGTCGCAAATCCGAGATTTTGATCCGAGAGTTCGGCCTCTAAAAGTTGTGTCCGGTACCTGAAACTTCTGTTCTCAGGTACTCAAGAATCAAATGGCTCTAATGGAGCTAAGACCTACAAATGAAAAAAATTGAACAACCTTATTACGCAAAGATTTTCCAAGATCTCCGCCAATTAGCTTTGATTTCTATAATAGCTGGTAATAACATAACATATATAATATCTACATAAATTTTATGCGAGGCTTTAAATTAAAGCTTCTTAATTTCTTTTCCGTACCGTCTGCTAATTGCTGCTCCGATGCAGAATTTCCAGCTACAATTAGTGCGGCATACAGAGCTGGGCTGCTTCATTTTTTATCAAAGCGGCGCATCTCTAATTCAGATACCCAGCATTTAAAACGGCATTACGGACCCTCGCACTCTTACTCACTTACAGGTATACTCCACGGACAGCTGTCAGACTCCCGTCAAAATGAGTTTACCGCTCTCGGGATTATCGAAGGGTCCCGACTAATGCGGTCATTTTGACCTGCCTATAATAAGCTTTCTTTACAGGTACGTTGTAAAAGACTGTCCCTTTTTCGAAAATTTTATATTGCGCTCTTTGGAATAGATTATTTTGGGGGTTTAGAACGTTGATGAGTTATTGTTTAGAAGAAGGTTAGTTTGCAAGTTTAAACGTCTATTTAACTTTTGAGAGTTTCCAGTCGGTTTAGAAGTGGCAAAAAGCCATTATCATTTTCCCCGAAGGGTTAATTTTCGACAAAAGCTGTACATATAGTGAAAGAGCGCAATGTTGCTCTGGCAAAAAATCTGTGATTTTACGAAATAATCAAAGATTCTTATTGAAGATATTTAGATAAGTTCTTTTTAACGTTGCTAAAATTAAAATGTTTTATTGAGACTTTTGTGCATTATTTTATTAATCGAAGTACGGAATGATTTAATAAAATAAATTTACGTTTAAAAAAATATTGTAATTATTTATTTTATATAATATTATTTGTTGAAAAAATATTATTTATTTAATTCAAATAACCATTTTGTACAGTTAAATAAATTGATATATTTGCAGATCATAAAAAGATTGCCATTTATATTTATTTAGAATAGGTAAACAATCTAGAAAATAAAAAGACATTCCTTTCGATAAAAAAATCAAGAGTAACAAAACTTTTAATACAGCTGTGATCAATAAACCATTTATTGGAATGAAAGAAATGTTATCTTCAAGCAGACAAACACTAATCCCAATATAAAACAAAGCTTCACTTAAATTTAAAAAAAATATTAATAAAATAAAAATTTTGTACGAATATCTGTTAGTATCGAATAAAAAAAATATATTTAATTAAAATAAATAAAACTATTGAAAAGTCGTTGGACGAAGCAAACGAATTTAACTCGATCCTTTTTTTAGCAAGGCCAAAAACAATGCTTTTACCAATTGTTACACTAAAAGAGGGATTACTACGTACTACAAGAGCACCAAACCATCCCTCGTTTAAAAGATTTGCACGAAACGTCTCCGAACGCGAAAATAATAAAAGCAAAACGTCGAAGAGCCTCTCCTGACAGCGCGAAAAAGGAGAAAAATCTATACAGCCAAAGCAAATGGAGCCATCGTCCGCAGGCAGGCAGGCAGCCTCCAGCGAGACACAGCAATCCCGCGCTAATCATTCGAAAAAACGATCGTCGCAGCGGAGGAGGCTCCCCAGCTATCTAATTTTCCGTCGGCGGCGGCTCGTCTTGTACCTCTCTCTCTCTCTCTCGGGCGAGTCGATAACAGCGTCCGGGGCGGTATTATCTCCGGGCGCTGCGCGAGAATTCTCGCCGGCTATATACGCACGCGGCGCCCTATGCATATATGTATAGGCGGCGTCGGCGCATCGAGCGGCGCTTGCAGCTGCAGCCGCCTCTCTGCTCTGCTCTGCTCTCTGCGTGCCTCCGCAGAGGCTCCGAGGCGCGCGCGAAAATGCCCCGGAATGAGCTGCTCTCGCCGACTCGATTATTGCCTCCGTGCTCGAGAGCCTGAAAGGGAGACACGGCCCCCCCTCCCCCCTTTTTGGCGCGGCGACGAGCGCCGAGTTTGCCAGTCGCGCGCGGGGAGATTCCGAAATTGTTTATGTTCGACGGCCGCGGAGAGCTGCTTTTAAAGGGGATGAAGCGCCGAGGGCTTTTCGCTGATTTTTCGGCTAGGCGAATGGCTGCTCGGCGAGTTTGGTCGTAATCGCGGTCCCGACGATACGTTTTTAGAGATTTTTCCGATGGAAAGGGCAATTTTTCTTTTGAAAGCTTGCAAAATGGATTCTACGACCGTTGTTTTTTAAATATTTATAAAGGATACGCTTGAAAAATAATTACTTTATATATGAAGAGATTTTGTAAGTTGTAGGCAATAAAAGGATACTGCGACTAGTTTCAAGGTAACTTCCAACTTTTTACCCTTTTTACAAATTGAAGTTACTCAAACATTTTTATTTTAGCCAATATTTTTGATCGTAGTAAATATTGAGTCGCGTAGCGCCGAATTCGTGCAAGTACCGCAACCCTTTGTTTGTATACACCATACTTTTACTGTAAGACATCAAAGCCAGACGCAAAAATGTCATGTACAATTTTCTCATTCTTTCACAATTATTCTTGTACAATTCTCTCTCAAAGAGCCGATAATATTTTTACGTAAAACTACTTATTAAATTATGTAAACGATAATTTTAACGCGCGACTCTCGTTCGAAATTAAAAAAAATTCTTCGCTGCTCTAAAATTCAAAACTTTATTCAATTAAAAACCTCTCGCCTGAAGCACCTCTCATCATAATCAGATCCGCGACCAAAGCAAGAATTTCGAAAAATAAAAGAAGCCGCTCGCGAGGACGGAGCACAAAGGCAAAAAGAATCTGCGCAAAAGGAGAAAGAGAGAGAGAGAGAGAGAGCTCTTCTGTACCGGGCAACCTAATTGCACCCGGTACTTGCGTCAAAACTTGTGTAAACAGCATAAGTTATAGAATTGCGTATACGCGGATACACGAGAGAGTTTCGAATCCGAGCTTTTCCCGTCCCCCGCCGAAATTCGACGTTTTCAAAGTCGAGTTTAAATATTTCAGCCCGTCCGTCATTTACGGAATACACCCAGGAAGCGGATTGATAAAATTCACGGCGAAGGAATAAACTAATTATGAATTAATTAAATTCCTTTGAAAAAAATGGAATACTCTTGAATTCGTACGCGTCTCCGTGCAAGCAAACACATCCTAGTTAATTGATACTGATTCGGATTAAGATTAACGACTCGGGTAGTTGTTTGAGCGGACACAGAAAGATAAGGAAAAATGGTGAAAGGTACACAAGTCCGAGGGAAGTTAACCTCTCATAGTCAGTGCCCAGGTAGGATTGATCTCTCGAGCTTTCGTAAAGTAAATACACCCACGCTTTCATTAATCCTCGTTTGTTGCGCGAAAATCGAGCGAACGCTTACCGCTGCAGCGTCTGCAAATTATTAATACAGCCTCGAGATTCCGTTTATTTCGCCAAAAATATTTATGCATAAACGAAAGCCCGCTCTCCCCAAAGGAACTCTCGGCTCTCGTAAATATCAGCAGAAATTTGCGCTCGCGCATTACACGAATTTATATATAACGTTTGCACTCCCGAACTTCAAACAAAACCGGCCCCAAAAACGTCAAGAGCTCCTCCTCTTTAATCTAATACTCAAAGTCGCCTCTCTCTCGGCTCTAATCCTTTAAAGAACCTTCATTACACACATCCAACTTGGCGTTTTCGGGCGCCGAGAGGAAGATCCGGGCCACCGTATACCCCGCTGTTTACCCTCGCTAAAGAGAGATAGTTTCGGAGCGAACTCCGCGCTCTCTCTCTCTCTCTCTCTCCCTCGCGCAGTTCGCGAACAAATGTTTGAGAAATAAATACTTTATATATATATATATATATAGCGGGCCTTTGAGCCCGGGAGCTGCAGTCTGCGTTTCGCGCAAAGGCCGCGATGGATTCGGCCCGGATAATTGGCCGCGTTTTGCCGCCTTGTATCGCGATTAATTGCGAGCTACGGTGATTGGCCCGACGATGGGAGTGTGTTTATAGTTTCGCGGTTAAATGCTTCTCGCGGGAGGCGGGGGGAGGAAAGATTTCGGACGATACGCCGATATTGGTTTGTATACCGAGAAAGTTCCTTTGTTCCGTGGCTAATGGTTTTCGGAATGAAGTTTGTTAGTGCTTCCGCGGGCTTTTGTGATTTACATTAGACGTAACGTCAGTGAGCTTCGGTTAAATTAACGGAGCACAATACTTTTCTTTGCGCGTATATTTTAACGAGTCGTTAGCAGTATTCGATTTTTTTCTTTTAAAAAATGTACCATTTATCCACAACGACTCTTTAAAACAAAAAAAAAAAAAAAACTAAATGACATTTTTCAACTTCGAATTAGAGGAGAATGCAACGCAGCATTTTTCGCATCGATTTTCAAGCTTATAAACCCAATCGACGCGTATATACATCCCGATCTAAAAAAGCAAACAAGCGAATGCACAAGAGATTTTCGCTTATATCCATTAATACTTTAATAAAAGCAGTACGGCTCGAATCTCCTCGCTCGTCAAAATAAAAAACAATCGGCTCCATTGAGATTGAAATCTGCATCGCCAAAACAAATTAAATTTTTAATTAAAAAAAGCTCCGCCGCCCGGGGGAACTCTATAAATTCGATTATTTCCTTCCCTCCGCGGCTCCCGAACATCAAACATTATACCCGAAACCCCGGCGACTCTTTGATAACGCCTTTCCCAAAGCCATCGGGCAAATGCATATAATGAAAGACGGAAAAACCCGAGCGCCCTCGAATCCCTTTCGCATTAAAAGCCCGAAAAGGCCAGCCATCCGGCCTCCGGCTCTCGGACAAAGCGAATTCCTGGCCAGAAAAACCGCGTGATTAATCGACCCTCCCACAAAAAGGCAGAGAGAGAGAGAGAGAGAGAGAGAGAGAGAGAGGCTACGTAAGATTGCGTAGGAAAAGCCATTCACACGAATCGGAGCCTCCAATTTCACCATAAATCGCCTCTCCGCCTCGCCGAAGGGTTTTTTTTTCTCCTCGTTCCTCCTCCGCCGGGCGCGCAGTGCCGAGCCGCGGGAAGGCGTGTAATAAAGGAAAAACAGGTTTTCGACTGGTTTTTTTATTTTTTTTTTTTTTTTTCGTCGGGAGAGGCTTTCCAGCCGGGGTGGCCGCTTCTCGATTATAGCGTGAAGAGAAGCAACAGGGAGAGAGAGAGAGCTGTGTATCGTGAGATCTCGGTTTTGCCTTTTTGATCTCGGGTAAGTGGATTAAGGACCGGCTTTAAGCCCGCGCGCCTTTGACGCGCTGATCTTTGGAATTCTTCGGGGCCGTTTTGCATGTTTTTCCAGCCGGGGAACGGAGGGGGCGAGCTTTTTTTATGGAAATGCAAGCGGCGTTTGTTACGATAAACGCGACGGTTTTGCTTTTTATCCTCCGACGTCGCGCTTCTTAAATGCGTGAAATTTTCGGATAAAATGTCGTATTGTATCTTTTTTTATTTTTTATAAATTTTTTCCGAATAATTTATGCAAAGATGTGCCAAAACTGCACTAAACAAATGCACGCGAAAGCCTAAAAAGCCTAAAAATATGATTAACATAAAACTGCAGAAATTGAAATAGAGCCCAGAGCGGCTGCGCATTAACTAACTCGGACTAGTTCGCTAATAAAGTTATAGTAAGTATTATAGGATTACGCATTGCAATAATTGGCTTTTCATTAAACTCGCCTCGGGAATCGTAACTATATGATAATCTACGATTCGCGCCGACTTCCTGCGCAATTACACAAATACGCGTGTGCCTTTTCTTAATGCAAATCTCCCCGATCGAAAATGCGACCGTAATCTGCTAATTACTTACGGCGGATTGGCTCGCTAAAATAAACTGATTAACCTCAAATGAACGCGCACCCGTTGTGCGAATGCAATTTCCGAGAGGGAAGATTATTCTTCGATTTTAATGCCATGTAAAATTGTGCAAACTTGTGTATAAATAGTAAGCTGCCATTTGTACTGTTAAAGAGTTGATAATTAGTTTTTTTCTTTTTAAATTATGAGAGCATTTCAGCAAAATTTTTAATGGCTCTGTAATTTTATCTTCTTTTATTTCACTATCGACTTACGAATTATTGTATTTTAAGTATTGGCATCCACATTTCAGCAAATTATATTGTATCAGTAAAATTGCATTAAACCTGTACTTGAAAAAAAAATGTCTAAAGAAAATAAAAAACACATTCTTTTTAAGTATATTTTTCAATCGCCAACGAAACTAACGTCGATCGTCACTTCGAAATTTGCGAGTGCACATTTTCGCACGCATTTTCGCGCGCTGTACGTTTACCTATACTACTTAAGTAACATCATCAGCCAGCGGTCAACCTAAAAATTTGCAAAATCGTTTTCTCCCTCTCTCCCACTAAACTCCAACCTCGTTCCACGAAACCTTACTCAACGTACCCCCTTCGTTTGCACAATACCCCAACCAACCCTGCACCCCCTCCTCTCCCCCGAAAACAGTCGAAATCCCACCCTGCCCCTGCCCACAACCCACCTGCAACACCTCCCCGACCCCACTTCTACCCCCGGCGATCCCCGCGGCCCGCGTACGAAATTCGCGAATTCCTCGCGAAAAAGTAGCACACCTCGCCGTCCGGTCATCCTCGCCACCCGTCCTCCCACCGCGAGGCGAGTTTTCGGGCCGCAAGTGCCAGCTATAACCGGGGTGAACGACCTCCGGCGTGTCCCTCGCGGGCCTACCTGCACCGCCATTGTGCGGACCCGAGAGGGGAGCCGAGTCAAGTGCAATATATCCCCGCGTAATATTTTCCCGCCGGCATTCTTCTCTGGCCCCCTGCCCTGCTTCTCTCCTTTTTTTTCTCTCTCTCGGGCCGAAGTCTCCATTCTCATCCAGGCGGTCATTGTTCGCGCGAGGTAAACGCTCGCTTAACCGCTTTGTGCACTTTTTCCGGGCGTTATTTATACCGGACCGGGCCATTTGCATGCCGAGCTGGGGGATCGACTGCTGCTGCTGCCGCCGCTGCTTTTGGGATAATGAATTGTTTAGGCGGTCTTTGCGCGGAGCGGGCGGATATTATTGGACGATGCGCGGTGTGCCTCTCTCGACGATGGAAATGCTCCCGAGAGCGAATGAAATTTTTACAAGTCCGGCTCGGAATATTAGGCGTCCGTTATCGGCCCGCGTTTTACGAGCCGAATTCGATTTCGAATGAAAATTTCATTGCCGCTCGACGCGGAATCATCGCGCCGTCGGAGTTTTACCGGATAAGAGATAATAAACGTAAAGCGAAACTTGCGCAGTGCAGTGCGCCGTAATTCAAGGGGGCACATTCTTAATTATGCAACTTTAATCAAGCGAAAAACAGCCGAGCGAGTCGAAAAAAAAGAAAAAAAAGAACAGCAATCGCTAATGGCTCGGAATCTAATAAACTCCGCCGACGCTCCTCCGGCTGATCCGTCCCGAAGGGCTCGAAAATTGCTAATAAACGACGCGTAACGCGCGTCTTTCACGCTGAGAGAGAGAGAGAGAGAGAGAAGAGCAATTGAATCGGGCGTCGACGCTCGAGTGAGTAGTGGCTCTTGGCACTTTATTCAAGGCGCGTCCATCCTCATCCTCTCTCTCTCTCTCTCTCTCTCTCTCCATCTCCCTCCGCTTTTCCATTCTCGGCAGCCGCGCAATTTTTCTTCCCGCGCGCCTTTTTCACCGCTCCTTTCTCCGCTCCGCCGCAGCTCGTATTTCGCCGCCTTTGTCTTCCGCGGCGGAGAGCTCGGAGTCGAAAGCCGGCAGGTGGGACACGAGTCGGCAGGTACGTCGAGAGTCTCGGGGACCTTCTTCGGAGCCTGCGGTAATCGCGGTGATTATCGGCCCGAGCAATTAGGCCCCGCTTTTCCGAAAATAAACGAGGGGGATCGAGGCGGCTGCTTCGGTAACTCTCTCGCCGTTTATTCCTCGCGGTAAATCGGCGAGTTCGGTTGATTAAAGTGCCGCCGGACGCCTCGCCTCGATTATGAAGTGCAGCGTTAATTTATGCCGCGAGCTTTTAACGTAATTAAAGTAACGCCAAGAAACGCTACGGCCACGTCGAGTGCTTAATCTTGGCTAATGGATTTCGTGTGAATGGTTGGGGAGTGCATTCCGATGCGATTTCGGCTGATTATAACTCGCATTATACGCGCGCTTCAAACAATCTGATTAAAATCACGGCTGGAATATTATTATGGGACTAGTTGGAAAGTTTGGGTTTAACTTACACTCCGGCACTTCCTGCATTCTTGATGAGTCCTGCGCTAAATTTCAAGTGTATTATATACTTGGCGGATTATTCACATTTTTCATTAAAGGGAGAATTATTTTCGGATTAATTTCGATCAATTTTTGTCGCTTGTTAAGCCCCATAATTTAAATGTCAAATTAATACTTAAACTAGGCTGATTCAATTTGCTATTGGTTATTCAATTTTTTTTTTATATATAATTCGATAAATTCGGAAAACGAGTTACTCAATTAGAAATACTCGAAAACTGAACAAATCTCGCGAGGGATTTTTATAACAAGGATCTCATAACCCGCGAAGAAATATTCTATATATACAGCCAAAAATCGTGAAAGCACTCGTTTTTGCGTGAAAACTGCCGAAGCAGCGGCCCGATTCGCCGGGGCCTCCTCGGCTTTCTAAAAAACTCGGAGGCAAAAAAAAAAAACAGGAGCGACGCCACTCCATTTTCCGGGCCTCGACTTTCTAAAGCCCCGGTCCCTTTTCGCACTGCGCGCGCCCCTCTCCTCCTTATTAGGCGAGGACTCGCGGTGGGGGAGGGGAGGGGAAACGTTATTTTCGGCAATTCGCCGCTATCTCTGCCGAGCGATCTGTCTTCCCCCCCTTCCTCCGCTCGCGCGGCAGCTGATTAGGCGGCAGCTGCAGCGGCGGCTCCTCCGCTTTCTTCGCCGTTTTCCGTTGCGCAACTATATAACCGGAGGAGAGTCGGGCGGAGAGGAAAGGGGGGGAGAGAAAAGTGCCGGGCGACTGGCTTAAAAGTTTTACGATTCGCTTTTACAGGCCCCCGGCCTCCGCGCGAGTCTTTTCTTCGCGGGGACTGCGCCGCTCTCCTTTTACGCCGATGCCCGGTATAAATGGGAATTAGAATTTCGCGCTGTCCTTCTCCCTCGCCTTCGACGATCGGCTGTTCTGGCCCTTTCTTTTCTTTTTTTTTTTTCGGACGACGG
>UCOM01000319.1:0-91627 GCA_900474385.1 Ormyrus pomaceus
GTTCGCGCGAGGCGAGCGGGGAGAGGAGAGAAAGGCTGTCAGATTCAGATTCTAAAGGAGGCACTTCTCGAGACGTCTTACCGGCGACGGCGACGGTGGGCGGCGAGGGCAGCTGCCTGGGGGACGGCAAGTAGCTCGCGTAGCCGGCGTGCGGTCCCGCCAAGAATCCCGGCAGGGCGTTCAGGAGGCCCGACGGGTGGAGCCAGGGATCCCCCGGGAAGCCGATCGGTCTGCCCAGGCTGCCTGCGGTCCTGCAACACAAAAGTTTTTCGATGGATATTATACTTTTAGTCGGATCGATTAACGACTCCGGGAGCTGCCGGGGAAATTTGCGGAAGCGAGCGAAATAAGTTGGCAAATCTGGAGATTGGATTTATAGTCAATTAAGTTTTAGGTACCTTATATCGCGAGGAGGATATTCGCCGAGTCCGAGCCTTGCCGCTTCCATTTTTTCTTGCCTGCGCCATTTGGCTCTGCGATTTTGAAACCATACCTGGAAGAAGAGAAAAGAGTTGTAGTAGGTTTTAATGTCCTCATCAGTTCTGTACGCTTTTTATTTTAATATGATTAATAAAAGTCTAGAGATAAAAATCATCAAATAACGCGCAGCATCCACTCTAATCCCCACTAATTCAAATAAATTCCGTAATTGACTGTTTCCCCGACCTTCCGCAGTTCAATTAAACTCAATCTACATTAGAATTACTTGCTTTTAGTAAAAAAAAAAAAATAGGTCGCTCGGCGCGAGCGCAACAGAGCCCAATTAAAAGAAAAAGCACTAATAAACGGAAGCGACGAAGCAGTCGCAAGATCGCGCTCGGATCGATAATTGCAGGGGCAGTAAAAATGCCCGGTCGCCCATCGCGGAGCTCTGCTCGGGCATTTACGGGAGCCATCAAAATACAAAAGCGCGCGCTGCTAATGCGTCGGTATTATCTCAATCTCTCTCTCTCTCCGTCGGCTACCGTTGGAGCGGCCGCTCGGACGTTTTTTTCTCTCGCGTAAGCGCGCGTATCGGTTTGTTAAAAGCCGCGGCTACCGGTCTCCTGCCCACCTTTTCTGCGTAATTAGAGGTTTCGAGCGCCGCTTTAAAATATCGAGGAAAGAAGGAGAGGGGGAGAGAGAGAGAGCTAAGTGCCCCGGGGCTAATTAAGGAAAAAAAAAAGAGGCGTCGCTGTTTTTTTTTACTTCTTGCGGTCGGCAGGATGATTCGGAGAATGGGTTAATTTTTAAGAGCGCCGGGCGATTGGCTTTCGTATCCGCGATCCGATCTAATTGGGCTTTCAATTTATGATTTGTTAAGTTTTTGCCTCGCGCGGGTTTTAATGCGGTTGACTATCGGGTGATTGGTTAATGATATATGTGGGTTGGTGAGCTTTGTACCTTCGCTGAATAGTTAGTATCGAGATAAAAGTAACTGATAATCGTGCCTCGAGGCAACGTGTGGCTGCAATTATTTAAATTAGACTTTCGATCGGTTGCTTATTCTTACACTACACCAATTTGGATTCACTTATTTTATTTTATTTTTTTTAAGTCCGGTAAAAGTGACTAAAAGAACGAATAATGATTGATCGATGAATTCCTCCACTCATTCCGCTGAAACATTACTTCCGCTTACGAATCTAAAAATAAAGCAACGCGTGCTCGCCTAATTGGACACAAGCCCCCAAACAATCGCGCTCCAAGTTGGCATTCAGAAAAAGCGTTCCTTTGAATCCGTCCAACAAATATTTGACGGAAGCCTTGCGATACTCCGGTTAATAAAGCGGGCGAAAGGAAGTGCTCCGCGCTTTGAGAATCAGCGCCTCAATGGCGATCGGTCAGTCTCTCCCCGAGCGTTCGATAGGCCCTTTTCTCGCACGCACTCCTCGCTTCTTGAATAATTCATAAGGTAGCTGGGAAGGAACCCCTCCGGATTAAAGCGCGGGGCAACCTGCCACCGACAGCAGCGGCAGCAGCAGCCATGCCGCGGAGTGAGAGAGCAAAGAAATCAACATGGCCGACTACGTCTCTCGCAACAGTTTCCTTTCCCCCCCTTCGGCCTCTCTCTCTCTCTCTCTCTCACTTTCGATTTCGGCCTCGAGCTCGTTACCCTCTTGACGCTCCGCAGAAGGGTGTGGAGCTCTCTTTTCTTCTCCGGTCTCTTTTCTCTTTCTCTCGCCAAGGCGCCCTCCCGGATTCCCGGCTCCAGGGGTGGACCGCTCCGCTCCGCCCAGACGGCTCACCCTCCTAACCACTTTTCTCGCGCGCGCGCGCCTTCCAGCGAAAGAACTTTCGAGAGGCTTTACTTCTGATGTACTTTCCGACGCGAGTTCTTTTCCCGCTCTGGCCTCGCGCTCTTTCGCTGGGAGAGAGAGAGAGGATTTTGTTTAGGGGCGAGGAATTAGAGGCGATTTTCGTCGCCTTGCTTTTTCGGAGGATGGGGGTTGCGATTGCGAGGGAAGTTATTTAGACGAAAGATCAGTGGAAATCAGTAATCACGCTTGCTTGCTTAAAAAATTATTATTACACTTTTGTCAAATGGGGAGATAAAGTTTGCCAAAATATTACATCAATGTTACTACAAAAATTTATTAAGCGGCTTTCTCATTTTTACTACGAGTAAATTAAATTTTAATATAGTTGTCTCTGTACAGTATTAAGCTGTTATATAACTTGTATTTTAAATCAATAAAGATTTAAAAGTGCAGTGATGCTATTAATTATAACTTTATTCTCATTCTTAAAATAAATATTTTCTGCCGTCTTTTCATTTGCCAAGTTTCTAATTGCTCATAAAACGTTATTATTACGAAGTTATTAGCCCTCATAAACTATTTCAATTGTAAAAACAAAGCCGCCCGGAATAACATTACTTTAATTATTATTACCTGCTTCATAGCTTATATAAGCATTTGCTTTTTCCCGTCCAAAGTTTTACCGTTTTATAAGCGCTCGAATTTATTCGCAGCCCGGCAAAGTAATGTTTGTTCAACCGTCCGACGAAATCACTTGATTACGCAGACTTTCGCTCGCGCCATAAGCTCATAAGCTCGAGGAGAAAGGTCCGAAAATAAACGAATCCCGCGCGCGACTAAAAAGTAAATCCTCGCTCCGCGTCCGACAATTCGAATTTAATATCCAGGCAAATTATACGGCAAATTGAATGGCTCTCCGTCTCCGTCTCTCTCTCTCTCTCTCGCCGGGCGAATTATATCGCTTACGCCGCATAATATTCGTACAAAAGCAGGAGACGGAGAAAGGAGGGGAGGGGGGCGCCGGAACGGGAACGACATTGCCGGCTCATCAGGACGATATTCCGCTTATGACGGCAAGCAATTTTCTTTCGCGCTTCGCCGCGAAAATGAGATAAGACTCGCGCGCTTAGGACAAGATGCCGAGAGGGAACGATGGGAAAATAAGCGAATTTCCCCCTGTTTTATACACGGAGACGCGGGCTCTTATCTCGTCCCCCCCTCTCCCGCTTCTTCCTTTTCCTCTCTTTCAATTTCCCGGGTCCTGCGAGAGAGAGAGAGCGGCGCGCGCCTCTTTTAGATACACTTAAAATCGCGATGCTCTCTCGCGTTCTGAGCGAGCCTGAAAAATGAAGGGCGCCGGTATAATCGCGCATCTCGATGAGTTTATAGGACGAGTTGCGAGTGAAAAATTCGCGAAAATTTCGATCTTCGCTCTTTGCTGCTTCGTTATATTTCTATATGTGCTTTTCGAATAAACTACGAATGGTTTTTGTTTGCACGTTTCAATTTAGATCAGAAAATTTTTTACAATTTTAATCGTGTAATCTAAATTTACAAAGAAAATTATTGTTAAACTGTTTAGATAATACGTTTTATTTTACAGACTTATTAAAACAGGTTTGAAAATTAAAATACACCTTCGGCTTAAATCGCTTAATTACAACGTGCACAGAATATAGAAAAATTGCAAACAACTTGGCCACTCTGCCCGAAAATTCCATCGTAATACAAAACGCTGACGAGATTACAGGTGTTTACTTCGGAAAGTACATTCGGGATTGATCTCAGCCGGCGTAATGCATTCAGCCGGCGAAGCTGGAGGGGCGCCGGGAAAATAGCGGCCCCGGGAAAATAAAAAGGAAGAAGGCGCGCGCGCGAGGAGGAGGGAGAGGGGCAAAGTCGCAAGTTGGTTCGTTCTGGCAAGGAAATATAAAGAACAGAGCTAACAGGGCTTAACCTCCTTAGGGCGTAAATTTATTACGGTACTATCGCTCCGCGTCGTCACTTCTTCGCTCCTTGGCAAATGATATCGTCGGATAAATTCGTTTGGAAGGCGCGCCAGGCAAGAGAGAGAGAGAGAGAGAAAGAGAGGCCAAAGCCGGGGGAGAGAATCGAGATAAAATGGGAGCGCGAGCGGCCCGATTCACTTGCATTTCAATTGTCTCTCTCTCTCTTTCGCTCGCTCTTCTTAGGTAATTTGCGCGAATGCGAGAGGGGAGGCTGCTGATGCTTCTTACTTTGAGCACTTGTACTTTATTATCTCGTCTTTATTGGGTTCGTCTTTTTCTTCGCGGAGAGATTGGATAAGTTTTCAGACTTGGGCTCCTCCTTTTTTTCCACGTGTTCTTTCTTGTTTTTAGTAACGAAATTGGGGTGATTGTCGAGATTGTAGGATGATTGAAATCTCAATGAATTACGCGGATAAAGTAGCAGTTTTTCAATTGTCACGCATTACCTTTTATCAGCGCAAAATCTCAAATTAAAATCCACTGTTATACCTTCTCGCAAGAAATTTTTACTCCGAGCACCGAACCGCACGAAAATTTCCTGTAACAAACGCCGAAGAACAATCGCCCGGCCAATAAAGCGCAGTCCTCTTGGCTTGTTTACCGGGTCTTCGACAAAGGAAAACTAGCTCGACGATCATCGAGAGAGCGGTGAATAAAAGCTCGGAGTGAGAAGAGAGAGAGGGAGAATAATGCGATCAGTGTCCCGGAACGGCGCGACAATCGTCGAGGAGAGAGAGAGAGACTCTCGGGCTCACTTTTCGCCGTCGCGAGTCTCTCTCGCGCGCGATTCGTGAACGCGATATACTGTATCCGAGCGCCGGGGCTCTGCCATTGTCGGCTGCGCGGCTCGAGTGCCAGTTGCCGTATGTCGTCTGTTGCGCGGCGCAAACTTGCTTAGGCAATTTCGATTTTGCGATTACGCGGAAAGGCAGATTAAGGGGATTCCCCTCTCCCCCCGCGCGGCAGCCCCCGATGGGAGATCAGTTTGAACTAATTGTTCGGGCCTCGTGGGGAGATCGGGATCGAGGCTGTTTAGCTTCGATTATTGTCGATTTGCCAGTTTCTAATAGCGGCCGTTCGTTTATAGTCATTTTTCGTGCGGATTCATGGAAGCACGTGAAAATTTAAAAAATAAACTCAGATTGAAATTTGGCAAGAAACTGCCCGAGCTCCGACCAATATCGCGCAACCACGATTGTTTAAAGAATATTAGTTTTCAAAAACCCCATTGTCGCAAATCCGTTCCTAATTACACAATAGCCCCTCATTTACATGCAGACAGCCTCCGGCAAACCGCGCCGCTGTCATTCTCCTCGCTCTCAGCACCAGCAGCAGCAGCAGCAGCATCAGCCGAGGATTAGCGCCGGGCAAAGGTGCAGCCGTCGCTCCGGTCTCTCTCTCGGTCACGGGCGAGCGAGCGCATTTTTCGGCAGGCATTAGCGGATTTCGGGGCATTGTTTCCAGGCGGCGCTCCGGCGCGAAGAGCGATACTCATCGCTTCGCGCGCAACGGCTCTCGTTCCTCGAAAGCCGACGAGAGAGAGAGAGCGTCGCCGCGCGTCGCGACGAATCTCACGCTTCGACGTCACAGGGCAGGAGAGCCGAGAGCGGGCTATCAATCCTTTTATTTTCTGGGCTGCTGCGCCGTACGGCCGCGGCTGGCTGGCTGGCTATTAGCCGGAGCCGAGGTTCTTTCGATCCGGCTGGCTTTTGTGCCGGGGCGCGGCGCGGCCGCCGCAGGGCTGCAGATCGCCGCGGGCCACTGCGGAATTAGACGCGCGGCTCCGGATTTAATAGCGGCTTTTGTCGGGCGACCGTGTTTTCGACCTCTTTTGCGGGACTTGGGCGATATTTTCGAGTCGCGGGGCTTTGCCTTATTGGATATTGGACGATTGCTTGGCTGCTGTTTATTAAAGTAGGCGGCGAGTTCAGATTTAACAAGTTAAACGATTTACATCAGAGTTGCGTTGATTTTCAGAGTTGCGATTCAAATGGTTTAGGTTTAATCTGCGTTAGGAATTTAATAGAAAAAGAATCGCATCAACTAATCAAACAAAAAAAAAAAAAAAAAAAAAAAAACTTTTCGCCAACTCGTAAAAAAAAAACTTTCCCCCCGAGCCGACAAGGCAAACTATAAGGTGCCGAAAGCCAATAGCCCCGGCACTTGGATAGCACGCCGCGGCGACGAGATTCTCAATTATGCATCGCCTAATGTCGAAAGTCAAGAGAGTCCGCGCGCTCGCACGCACGCCCCCTCGTCTTTCTCGTCGAGGGTGCAGCAGCTCGTCTCTCTCTCGCCCGGCATCTCGAGCGTTTACCCGCCGTTTACCCGCGTCGCCGATCGCCATGCATATGCAGATATGCCGAGGGGAGGTGTTTTTCGGCGAATCGAGGAGGGGGGGCGCCGATGTTTGGAGAGGGTCGCGCTCCATTATTCGCCCCACCCTGCCAGTCGAGGAGCAGTCGTTCTCATTTTTCGAAAGCTGCAGGAGCGGGCTTTTCAACCCCCTCCCCCCCTCCTTGTGCCGTACTCTCTCGGGGCTAATTGAATCGTCCGCTGTCGGAGGGATGACGTTGCGGGGACCTTTCGTCGGTCGGCTATGGACAGTTTTTCGAGCCGCTGCCATGTTCTTATTACGAGGAATTAGGCTCTCGTGGTAGTGACATCGATGCCTGCACTGATATATATTACGCGGATTCGTCTGTGTGTTTCGGTGGCAAGATGGTTTTCTGTTGGTTTGACATGTGGATTTGCAACGTGATGTTGCGTTTTACGCTTGTAATTCTATAGGTTTACCAGTAAAAGTATGCAACGTCTGATAGGCATCTGGTGGTGGGCTGGAAATCAATGACGATTATTTCTCCACCTTGCTGTGCCTACCGTTTTACGTACAATTACAGCTGTATTTTTTTTAACACAAACGAGTCCGTCAATTAGCTGCTGAAATATTCACGAAGCGTGATTGTTATCCTGTGTTAATAGAGAAAATTAATAAAAGTTTTTAAGTGCAATGTCAGGCGAAATAAAAGGAAGAATCTTTTGACGATATTCGAAACCTTTCGTGCCTGCGGCTTATTACTTTTTTATGAAGCAGCTACAATGTGTACTTTTAGACATTCGCGTGTGGGATACATCCAAACTTCAATTTATTTTTAAATGCGAAATGAAACCTTTGAATGAGATACTGTTCTAATCTATTTAATTTGAAGTCAAGCTTTTGATTACGCTCTTCAATAAGAGCTGTATTTTAATGTACGTTATGCAATATTTCTTCCCTAAATATGCCTGAATAAAACGAAATAAAACCTACATACTGCAAAAGCATTAGCAAATAGCAATTTCCATCCTTACCCGAAAAAAATATGTATAGTTTTAACCTCTGCTCCCCGCAATAAACAAGACGCGGCATCAAAATAGACTCCCGAATAAAGAAGCCCCCGAAGTACTGCGACAAAGCGGCTGATGACGAGCGCCACGGGCCTTCCATAACTTGGGGTTCCTCCAATAAAGCCACCCCAGCCGTCGTCGCGCGTAATCACCCTTAAACACTCCAACGCCCGGTATACAATACTAATGCGCTACGAATAACATCTCAAACACGAAGCGATTTCACCGGCACAAAGCTCGACGGCGAGAGCCGGGCGCGCGCAGCCAAACTCATCACGCTCTCTTGGGCCGATAGACCTTCCGTGCACTTGAGCGCGGGGATCCTCTCCTTTCGCAGCCGGCTCTCGCTTCCTTTTTTTTTGCCGCCGCGGATCTTCCCGACTCGGCGGCGCGGGGGGAGGGAGAGAGAAAGCCACGTAATTCCCGGCAAATTAGCCTTATGGCCCGCGTATTTTGACACCCGCCCGCTCTCAATGCGGCCATTGTGCCCGCGCGCACGTGCCCCGGAGCCTGCAGTTCCGTGTACATGTATACGCAAGCTGGCTGCGGAGGAGAGAGAGGATTGTTTGCT
This sequence comes from Ormyrus pomaceus, assembly GCA_900474385.1. Lineage (NCBI taxonomy): Eukaryota > Metazoa > Arthropoda > Insecta > Hymenoptera > Ormyridae > Ormyrus > Ormyrus pomaceus. The sequence goes on from UCOM01000319.1 coordinate 8,208, forward strand.
GCACTCGACGACGATCTTTTGCCCTTTTCGGGGCCCCTTTTCGCGGGGAGGGATCGCGGGGTTTTGAAATTTTATTACGATCCGCGGGGAAGGGAAGATGACGGTTTAATGAGGGTGGAAGAGAGAGCTTGTCAAACGTGTGTACTGACTTTAACATTATAGGAGGGAGGCTGAAAGTAGATAATAATATTGAAGATTCGTTGAATCTCTATTGCAGTAATGTTTTTGAATAAAATTAGAGCATCAATTTGCAATTCTTCGAACAACTTATTTTAGTTTTTTGTTAACTTATTTCAGTATTAAATTTCAAGCACGCTCATTGACGTTGAATTACATCATGTAATAAAATTTTCAACAACTTTCAACGGTTAAAACGATCTCAAAACGATTATTTATGTACATTTCGTTAACGAAATAAGCCCGACAGAAGCGGCAGCGGCAGCAGCGACGGCGGCAGCAACCGCGCCAAGAAAGCGTCGCCGGGGCCGGTGTAACTGCATCTCGCATCGGAAGGGAAGAAAAAGCGCCGGCGCGCGATATAATTATTTAGCCGGGGCGCGTGCGCGAAACGTATACGCCGAGCGTCTCTAATAACTCGTAATAAACCCCAGCGGAGTCATATTAGCGTCAAGAGCACGCGTACAGGCACAAAGGCCCGCGTGCGTTGGTCCGCCCTCGACAAACACTCTGACTTTTGATGATTATTAACTTCGCAGGGCTGTCGCTCTCTCTCTCTCTCTCTCTGTGCCTCCCTCTCCGTGTCTCCTGTCGAGCAGGAGGTTAATCCGCTGCCCTCGAGGCTTTCCGACCCCTCTGTCTCTCTCTCCTTTTTTTGCTTTCTTTCTCGCGCGCGCGCGCCTCTGTGTCCGTCGGCGAAATATTTTTCTCTGTTTTCAATTATACCCTTTGTGCCACTTTTTTTTTCTATCGGCTGCCTTTTACCTTTGTCGTGCTAATGCGCCTCGATAAAGCCCGTTTATTGAGTTTAATACGTTTAGTTTTTTAGTTGCCGGGCTCCGGAGTTTATTGCCGACGCCGGACGCTGGGTAATTAGCATTTATTATAACAAACTGCGGGCTTTGCCAATTTATTATTGCCCTTTTGAGTTTAATTGGGGAACTACGGGGGAGAGAGACGCGTTCCGCGACAGATTTAATTAATATATATTGGACTTTTTCAGACTGTCGTATAAAAAATTTAATAAAAAGTATTGTTAAAAAACCTTTGAAATCGTAAATTTTTTTTCAAATAAAAGTCGACGGAATAATGGTCGAACCGTTGTACAACAATAAATCCCACGGAAGCTGATTTTATTACATCCCGACACGAGATTTCGCTCGCCTAATTAAAACGTATATATCCCCGAAAAACAAACAAACAAACAAACAGGACGCATATCAATTCATTATTCCATCATAGCCATTTCCATGGCCTTTGTCCTTTTGCGTCCCCCGTCGCACAGTCCCCCGCGCACGCTCCGTCGTTTATTGGACGCGCGCGCGCGGGCGCGGGGCCTCGGCGAGAGAGGCGCGTTTCCGCATCTTCCCGGGGAGAGAGAGAGACGTGTCGCCCGTCTGGGAACCAAATTAATAGTTGGCTTTCCGCCTGGACGTACACAGAGCGCCGCGAGTGTAATGGGGCAGGGCCAGTCCTGCGTCTGACGCGGAGCGCGCTCTCCGGCTACTCGTTAAACGGCCTCGTTCGAAATTGCAATGCGCCGCCCGTTTATTTGCCGATCCCCGGCGCCGAATTGCTCGCTCTCTCTCTCTCTCTCTCTCTCTCTGTCCTTCTCCGCTGCCTTGGGGACGTCTTTGCGGAGGGACAATTAAGATTGCTTCTGTCTGGACTTTGAGGCGAGGAGAGAGGAGGAGGAGGAGGAGGACGACTGGCCTCGATCATCGCTCTGATTATTGGCGCGCTCGAGCTATCGAAACAGTTTGTATTTTAGTTCGTAATTGGGGTTCGACCGACGAGAGAGACGGAGCGTGGAAATTGTTTGGTAGTTTATGACGGATTTGGGAAGCTACCGTTCGACGAAGAGAATGAAAATCTCTTCAAATTGAGAGTTGAATTGTGATATTAAAAAATGCATTATAAAACCTATAGATAAAATAATTCCAAACTACCTCCGTATAAATTATAAAATCGCTCGACAAAAGATCGTAAGCTTCTAACGCGGAGGCCGTCTCCTCCCCTCCAAAGTCCAAAATCCGATCCGCGATCGCGAATTTCGTCGAAAATCAGCCCGAGTTCCAGGGAACGCCGCCGCTCGATTGCCCGTCAAAAGCCGCCGCGGCAAAAAGCGGCGCGCATCCCACATATATATCCCGGCGGCCGAATCGAGTCGAGAGCGCGTCGGCGCGGACTCGGAAAATATCCTCGTGGGATTCTCTCGCCTACGAGCGTCCTGGCATCCTCCCTCGGCGCGCCGCCGCCGTCGCCGCGCGCCTAGAAAGAATAAAAAGGAAGTTGCTGCTGCCGGGTGTAGGTATCGCCGAGAAGCGAAAACTGGGCGGCTCTCTCGAGTTTAGTGTTACTAATCCCCGACGAGCGATTACGATACGTCTTCTTACGGCGACGGCAGACAAGCCGAGAGAGAGAGAGAGAGAGAGAGAGAGAGAGAGAGCGCGAGAGAGCCGAGAGTCGTGTTCGAGCTGGGTGCATAGCGAACGGTGCAATAAGATCTTTGGTGGCGTTCTAGGAGGGAAAGCGCCGTGGCAAAAGGGAGGGAAGAACGAGTGCGAAGGGACAAACAGAACAAGGTGAGGATAACGAGGACGGATAAGTAGGCGAAACTTTAGACGAAGGAATGATTTTATTTGTTGGGGATTTTCTTATGTAGTGTTGGGATGTCATTAGACTTTGCGAATAGATATAAAATTTGGGTTGCATTGTTATTATTTTAATTATTATCCCTGGTATGAAAATTAAACAGTTGGGCTGGTTAACGTGTATTTTAAATGGAGCACTTTTTAGCTAAAATTGATGTCTAAATTAAATAAAGCCAATTGGCAAATCATTTTAACAGATAAAATATCGATCATTATACTGAAATATTCATGAGCAAACATATTTAATTATTTGATAATGACAAAAAATAATAGCAATTTGTCGTTTTCAATTACAAACCAAGCTATATAGTAATTGGCTAAAACCTGCTTAAAGTTTTTACCGGAGTAGTTCAGAATAATTGCAGCTAATTTTGAATATGATACAAAAGTTGGTGGTTAAAATGCCTGGCGGGAAGACTCGTTGGACCGAACCCCAGAAGTAATAGTTTTATGTAAAGAAGGCCGAGGTAAATAAATGCGATATAAAAGAGAGACGAACCCAAGTCATCGCTAACAGTAAAAAGATGCCGAAAGAAAGGGACGGCGGATCGCTAGCAGGAAAAGAGCAGGAGGGCCGCTCCTTTTGAGAAAGGAGAGGGAACTCGGAGAGCGGAGAATGAAAGCGGTGAAATCTGGAACTTTGAAACGGATATATTTTCACGCAGTGACATTCATTCCCTTAAAGGGACTACCCGGGACGGAACTCCCTTGGCGCGCAACCTTTGTAAAGGATCTCTCTCTCTCTCCGCTCTCGCTTTCTCGCGGCACTTTCGCATCGCGGCTCGCGTTCCTCCGTCTCCTCGCCGCGCACCGCCGCCGCCGTCATCGCAACTGCACAACTGCGTGATTCCTACGGGAGCGCTGCTATACCGAAATCCGATATCCCTCCGCGAGCGACGAGAGGGAAAGCAGCAGCGCCGTTTAGCCGGTAGCTATTTAATGTCGAAAGCGAGCGGAAAAGAAGAGAGAGAGAGAGAGAGGCCCTCTCTCTCTCGTTCCCTGCGCCAAAGGAACCCAATACGCCTGTACCCGGGCCCGACACAATGGGCCCCGGTAATTCGATTACAAGGACCGCCGGCTAATTGTTAATTGCCCGGGCGCTCGCGAGCGACGGGACTTTTATCTAGGCCCCGATGCCGACAAAGCGGACCGCGACGGAATATTAAAACGAGAGCGCGGCCGCCGGGAGAGCGGAGCTTTATTATTAATCCGCTGAATGAACTAGCGAACGAGTAATAACTAAGCATGCTCTGCCGCCGCCGCCTCGCTCTTCATAAAAACCGGCGAAAACGCCAACGTGTCTAGGTTATTATTGGCCCGCTCGTGGGAATTTTACGGCGGAGCTGAGGATTAGCCCGGGAGGAAAAATGGTTTTTTCTTCGGAGGTATATATGTGCAACTCTGGCATCTGCTCGGATTCGCGGCCAATTAATACAGCTGTTTTACTACTGAACTATAATTAAAGCTGGTTAATCGAGAGACAATGGAACGAGCTAGACGGCCGTTCTTTTCGAAAATATTTAATAGAACGACTCTGCGCTCCCCAAAGGCGAAACAATCCGCACTCGAGTCATTATCGCCCGGGCTATTAGATTGGAAGCCGTGAATAAGAGAAACACTTTATTGGGCTATTCGAAACTAGGCGAATTCTAAAAAAAGAGGAGAAGCATTAGCCATTGTTCGCGCCGAAATTCGCGAATTACTCGCCTCATTGTCCTCTAGCCACATGGGTTTTTTTCTCGTCAAAAGCCGCGCGGCTAGTCCTACTTTGCGCAAAAAGTCGCGGTCTATCTGTTTCTCTCCCCCTGCAGCCTCTCTCTCTCTCTCTCCGCCCCCGGTGTTTAACAGCTAATCTGCCAAATGAAGTGTTTTTGTGTTTGAGCACAACACTTCGACTCAATAGAGGAGCCCGAGCGGGAGTAAAACCGCCCTCGAGAAAAGGGTTGCCGCCGCGCTGCCGACATGATTGATGCTCGAGGGGGAGAAAAGAGAGAGAGAGAGAGAGAGAAGAGCAACCCTTTTTAGTCAAGCGTCTAAGCGGAGTACTTAATTGAGCCGCAGACCTCAGAACAGACGGACAGCCAATCTTCCCCGCTGTATTTGTGTAATGGCCGATGTAACCTTAACCCTCCCTCTCCTTCCGCCGTCGCGCTTCTTTCCGAGCCGAGAAAATCGCTTTCTAATTCGACGAAGGCCGTTCCCGTTGCGCGCCTTTCAGCGCCGAATTAGCTCCGACGGACCGGTTAATGACGGGGTTTCGACGCTCTGTTTGCGGTATTCGTTTCCCATTTTTCGGATTTTCGAACCCTTTGTCTCGCGCGCAGCGAGGGGGCTTTTCGCTCTTATATTGTTGTACGTGGCGGAGGTCAGGTTTTGCGGCCGCTCCGAGGACGATCGGTTATAGGTGTAATTAGGACGTGGGTCTGCAGGTGGGGCCATTTTTTAATAAAACAAAAAACAGACCGAGTTCATTCGAAAGATCAAGTAATTAGAGATATAAATGAGAAACGTCACTTGCATATACTCTTGAAATAATTATTGACCAAAGAGTCGTGTAAGTAAGTTCTTGGTTTGTTGCGTGCATGCAATTTGATGGGTTCAAATTTCAAATCTAGATTAGCGAAGCCTTGGTCCAATTGATTACATTTCATTGAAACTGACGTTTAATTGCTATCAGGCCATATCACGTCGATCAAATCTTGCTTTAAAGTGAGTTTAATCTAAACCCCGATTCAATTATTATCTCGATCCGCTAATATTGCATCGAATTAAACTTCGAATTTAGTTATTAAAAATGCAGCCCCGTAACAATACCGCATCCATCCGAGCTAATCCGGTTCTTTAGAAACCGCTCGACACAAAAGCTCCATTCAAGGCAGAGACTAACGTTGCACGAAAACAATCAATCGAAAAAGCCGAAGCGTTATCTCCGATCTCTCGGGGCGGAGGAAAACTCCGGGGCAGAGAGAGAGAGAGAGAGAAGTCGATAAACTCATCGAATTTCCCGCTCTGATTTCATCAATCCCAAAAAGGAACCGCTCTTACGAAATTGCCCTCGAAGAAAAGTGCACACACCGAGAGAGTCGGGGAAAGCGTCTCTCCCCTCTTTTCTCCGGAGACGCCATGACTGGGGATCGGAGGAGAGGAGGGAGGGGGGGGGGGTAAAGGGGGAGCGCGCCTGCGCCGTCTCTCTCGTAATGGAGTTTCCAAATATTCAGGAGGAGCCCTCGCTCAATTTCGAACAATTTGCATTTAGGGTGAAGTGCAATTAATAGAAGCGGGATGTTGTCCCCGGTCCTTCCCCCAGCCATTCCACGCCTATTAACGCTATATTCCGCGGAGCTTAGGAGGTATAGGGGTTCGGGGCGCCGAGTCGGGGCGGCCGGGCGCCAAAAGTCGCCGCGATATTCACTTAGCTAAACAGTAATTACAATAGCTACTCGTTAGGAGATGCTGCAAGACCTCCCCGAAGCTCGGGTCCTCGGTACACTCCATTCTCGCCTTTATTGTCTGGCCCTTCCACTATCCGAGACTCAATTTGCTCTGTACGGTTTCATCAACTTTTCGACCGTTTAGTTTTTTTCCCTCCTTTTTAAGGAAACGTATTTTCTTTAAGAATTTCTTGGTATTTCTGTTGGTACAAGGAAGATGGTGTCATTTATTTTACTTACAAGGGGAGTCTCTCAAGTGTGAGTCACGCGCGGATTTTGTTGTAACTTTAAATATAAACGAAGCCGCGTATATTCAGTCTGACGCTCGCCTTTTCAAAAGCCTTATTTTCGTTAAAATCAAAGGAAACTTGATGTTTCTTTGGTTATAACTTTTTAATAAATAAAGATTTTTGGATAATTTTTTGGTGATTAATAGAATTTCATTTCACTTTTCCAATATCGGCAATTAGAATACTCTACAATTGATTTTTGTTAGAATTATAAGTACTGAACAAACATTAATTTTTCTTAGATTGTTTAGCTAAAGAATGCTTAACTTTTGAAAACTCTACTCGAGCATTAGACTTGTATTTCGCTTCTTCTATTCTTACTCAACTTCAAAACCTTCAATTTATCACAATATTTATTTTAAAAAGTGCCTTAAAAAAAATTACGAACTCATATATCGTTCAACTTTTTTAAACGAACTAAAAAAAGTACATTTTTTTGAAAACGACACACCAACAGCAGTCGGACCCGGCGAAAAAACCCAAGTACATAACTCAAGATCTCGAGGCGCAAAAATGATAAATAGAAAAAGCAACGAGAGAGAGCTCCGTCTCAGTCTCCGTCGTTCCTAGCGGTCTTTTCCGCCCGAGAAATTCCTTCCTCCCGGCCGTGTCGCCGCGTGCGATCGCCGGCCGTCGCCGGCGGAGGGTGTTAACGCGCGGGGGGAGCATTACGCCCCGGCTATTTTTCTCATTTTTTCCCGCGCGCAGAGAGAGAGAGAGAGGGAAGAGCACAGGTGCTCGATCTCTCACGGCCTTTGCCCGGAGGAGCTCCGGGCGCCATTATCTTATTTTACGCTCGGAGAGCTTCCGCGCCGGAAAAACGAGCAGTCCATCAAGGAGGGGAGCTTTTTCTCTCTCTCTCTCTCGAGCTCGAGCCTCTCCCGCAGACGTTGGAATCGCTCGCTTTGACGCGCGCTCTGCGCCGAGCATTTGAATTTCACGCCGGGTTGTTACACATCTTTGACGGCGCGTATATCGATTGCAAAGTCGTTTCTGCTAATTGAACTTTTCAACTTGCTGCCTCGAACTTATTGAATTAGAAGTTGTTTGAAAGTGGGTTAATTGATCGGCGGAAAGTATTGCTTTAATGAAATTTATAACAGTCGTTGCGCCGCGTTGCACGCTAATGTATTTTTTATTTGCAAGTTGTTTAGCAAGGAAAATTGAAAGAAGGTTAATTGTTATTGCAGCTGTTATTCTGTAGTTCATTTAATTATTAATTCATTTAATGAAACTTATTTAATTATTCCTCTTATATGCAAATTGTCTCAAGAATACAAACCTAATTACACATTGCGATTACGCATATTAACTTAAAAACAAGTGTAACTATTAGTTACGCAAATTTAGCACTTAACCAATACAAAACAGAATCAGCAAGCGTATCAAAAGCTCCTTCCTTCCTCGCAACCGACGAAATTACATCAATTACTCACATTTACCACTCGGCTCTCGGGGAGCGTAAAAAAGTCAGCCCGCCGAGGCGCGTTCACTCTTCCGAGACGAACCATTAAAACCCCATTGAAAAGAGTAACTTCGCCCTATAGCAACGAGAGAGAGAGCAAAAGCGCGCAAAAAAGCCAGTCGGGAGTATATAAGGCGCCACATCATAAATCGAGGCGACGCTAATTGAATCATCACGATCCTTCACGATCGCTTACACTCGAACACGCGCCCGACCCCCCACCCCCCTCGCTCTCCCGGAACGTCGCCCTCGCGAACGATGAAATATTAATTTGATTTATAGGGCGTGAAATATCTCTCTTTCTCCGACTCACGTGGCGGTCGCGGCCGATGTGCGCGCCGCGCGGCTACGGGAGACTCGTGAAATATAGAGCTCGGCGATATTATCGTCGCCGATATCATTGTTATTATCAAGGGGCGAGCGGTTACGGGACACGCTTGGCGGAACAAGTGGACGGGATACGGACGGGAGAGAGACCGGAACTAAGGGGATTACCTAATCCGCGAGTTTTTTCTTTTCTTGTTTGTTAGGTTTTCGTTGGGCTCGAGGGGGTGCGGTTCTTTTTTTGTTTTACATTTTATATACGGAGTGTAACTTTTTTATTCGTTGATTTGAAGGGTAAAAGTTACGGAATTGTTGTTTTTTATCAGCTGACTTTTTTGACGAAATATAATGCTGCTCAATTTTAATAAAATTTAAATTATTTTTTATCATACTAATTTATGCGCTTAATAATATTTTGCGCTTTTCCGTTTTTACTTGAATAATTAGTTTTAAAATGAAGTTGCCGCAATTAAAAGTGATGTAAATTACATTGTTCAAGTATTGTAATTAATTAATTATTGTTTCTGAAATTTTGAACTTTTAGTATAATTACTTTTCCCATTAAGAATCGCAAGTTATTTATAATTTTAAAAATTTCTTTGTGTACAAAATAATCAATAATTTACGTAACTTTATTGCACAACAATAAACCAAATTATTGTATCGTATTTCAGAACGACTAAATTCCTCCGATTGTCCATGAAAGCCCATAAATGTGTTCGACGTCAATAACTCGCAGCTAATCGTCGGCACTCGTGTATCAATTTTTCCGTTTCCGCCCAGCAAACATCGCATTAACGCGATCAATCAAGCATTTTCCTATAAAAGCCCACACACCCCGAGAAAACAAGCCCCCGAGAGATCGAAATCGCGCGGGGGTGAACGGAGAGGGGGGGGGGGGGCACGTGACCCGGGTAATCCCTCTCCCAAAAACTAACAGCATGGAAATTTCAGGCGGCGAAACAAATCAGCCCCGGCTGTCGGGCTCGGGCGAGCTGCCTACCGAGAGTTAAGCAATTAGGTGTATCAAGGAAGTATCAGAAAATATATTTTCCGGTTTCAGTCTCCACTGACAGGGCAACACGGGCCGTCCCTATAGCAACCGGCACGGTAAATAATATCAGACACGAAACAATTCGGGGTGTCGTGCAGGCGCTTCCACCGGCATCGCTCTCTCTCTCCCTCTAGCTCTCTCGCTTATTTTTATCGCTCGCACACGGAAGCGCCGGATATGTCCTCCTGATCAGCGGCTGTTTTTACGCAACCCGGCGATGGAGGAGGTCGATGCCGGATTTATACGAGTTCGAGGACACGCATGGCGGTTTCTGTTTTTTTTTTTTTTTTTTGGGTGAATTATGATTTGACGCCGCTGACGGTTTTATATTCGTTTCGCGGACTCGTATACGAGCGCCGAAGATCATTATCGCGTGATGTATTCGAACGGTTATTTATGTAGATGGGCTATGTTTAGTGCGATCGTTGAGTGAGTAAAACGAGAAGTAAATTGTAGAGAGCATTGAATATAACGTTCGTTAAAATGCCGCGTTTTTAGTTGTCTGTTATGGAAATCTTTCGACATTCAGTATACCGCGCACTAATAAAGAAAATGTTTGCTTTTCAGAACTTGTAAAATAAGTCTTCTCCTTTGAGAAGAATATTTTTCAATATTAACCTAATACTATTAATTAACCTTGATTATTAAAGTCTGAAAATTGAAACTGAAAGTATTTCCTGTTATCGAAAAACAATTTTTTAATTGTAAAAATAGAAATTTTAATAAATAAATTTTCGGGTCGAGGATCAAACTGTACAGTCTTTGCACAAATTGCGTAACAGAATGTTTAAAACTGTATACGTTATTGGTGAAACCATTCCTCTGCGAAGGTATTAGAACGATGATTAAAAAATTGATTAAAAGAGTATTAAGAGCTCGCAAAGGAACTAATTGCCAAAGCATCAATATTGAACAACGGCGCAGCCAAAAAAAAAAAGAAAAAAAAATACTTTCTCGCAGATAAGGTCGCCCGGCGGATCGCTAAATGAAATAGTCACCTCAGCAATTTTTTCGCAGTGCCATTAAACGGCGCTCTCTCTCTCTCTCTCTTCCCCTGCGAGCTATAATCAATCAATTCATACGCTTCGAATTAAATCAACAAAGGCCGGGCGTACAACTCGCCCGAAGGATGAAAAGAAAAAAAAGAGCGGCCAGGCCGCCGACGCGCGAAGCCGAAACTTTTTTAAAAGCCCGGTAATTGAAAGTAGTTATTCGCCCCCCCAAAAAAAACCGAGCGAAACGAACGAGAGAGAGAGAGAGAGAGATAGAGGCAGAAAGAGCAATATCCGCGGCGATATAACGGGGGCCGCTATTTTCCGTGATTTGAATTACAGAATCGGTCCGCGCGCGATTGCCACTCGGCTTTCGAATTAGCCGGCTCGCCGCGAAAAATCAATCTGTCCTTTTATATACCGCGCGAGCCGAGAGGCGAGTGTGTGTGTGTGTGTGCGCGCGCGACTGTATGTGTCGATTGCAGGCCGGCGGTCAAGGTGGAAATGGGCTCCGCGGTTTTGCAGATGGAAACTTTTAATCGTCGTTCAAATTAAGCGCGAGCAGAGCTTTTCCCTCTCTCTCTCTCTCTCTCTCTCTCTCTCTCTCTCTTTTCGGTTTCCTCCCCCGGCAGGAACTCGACGCAAAAACGTTTTTACTCTTGGCGCGCGGCTCGTTTTATTCCACCTGCGCGTGTCCGTGCGCGCGGCCACTCGTACATGTATGTGTACGTGCGCGCGGGGAGGGTTATTTTTCTATCTCTTCCTCTTGTTTTGTCGGTCAGTTTTAAACGTCAATTTTCTCGGTTTGGAAATACCTATCAAGCTTCGTCGAACCGCTAACCGAGTATATAGTCTTTCCTTTTTTTATACGTTTTATTTAAATTCTTCAATTTGGCTCATAGATGAGTTATATTGCCTTGCCCTTTTTCATATAGTAGACGACGGGGAAGCGAGTGATTTCGCTGCTGATGGAAAAGCGTTTAAAAGTGTCGAATTCCAATAAAAAGGATGAAAGAATTATTACCCGGCTTATTGCCGTTGTTCGTTGAAACAAAAAAAAAATTGTTTCTAACGAGGTAACGTACAAAAGAATTAGATACTTTTTAATTGAAATAAATTGAGCAATTTTTTGCAATCGAGAGCTGGCAATTCATTTCTCTCCTCTCTACCTCAATAATAACCAAAGTTAAATTGGCTCGTTTAAACAAAAACTGAAACTTATTACTAGAGCATCGAATTATTGTCGAAAATCAGCGAAGCTTCGTATACCAAAGTTGACAAAAAAAAAAAAAAAAAAAAAAAAAAAAAAAAAGAAATGCAGCGACAAAAGAGAATCCCCTCCGCACGCCAGCGCCCGCGAAGCGAAGTGGCAGCAACAAAAGCGTTACCAGCACTTTTCGAATAACATGCAAAATAAACGCTCCTACTCGCCGCGTAACAGCGAATTGACTTGGCAAAAGAGCGCGCCAGAGAGAGTGAGAGAGAGAGAGAGGGGAAGGCGGGAAACAATCGGCGCGTGTTCTCGCGTGATATCGATTAGGGAGGCAAACAGCCGCGTCGAATTAGCTCTCTCGCACGCCTCGTCGCTGCTGCGCCGCTCCGTACATATACGTGTACACGTACATACGCACGCACACGGCGCAGAAACCTCCTCGCTCTCCGCGGGTCTTTTTCCCGCGGCGCTCGCAGTTCCGGCTCGCGTGACAGCCTCTCTCTCTCTCTCTCTCTTGTCTCCTTTTTTCTCTCCCCCTCGAGGCGCGCGCGCGCGCGCAGCCCGAGCTTCAATGGGCCCACATAATGTAATGCTACAGTTGGCTTTTACGCCCACGAAACGGGGGAAACGGTATACCGAGCAGCCACTTTGCCTTTAATTTCGAGTTAAATAATAGCCGCTGGTCGGTATATGACCTCGGGGAATTATATACACCTTGTCGAGGCGGGCGGGGGTCGCGAGTTTTTAGTGCGACGCCGAGGAGGATTTGTGGACGGGATTTGATTCGGCCGAGGATAAGATTAGGACGGCTAAGTGGTGTTGATGACACTGTTTGTAAATAGTGATTGACTCTTGGGTTGGGAACGTTTAGTCCTTGCAGAGCGTTGCTCTATAATCTTTTTTTTTGTAATACTTGTTAATCCCGTTATTACACAATTTGATTTATCATCCTTGTCCAGGATTTTGTGAAGAGAGATAATTTATTTTTTAAAAGCCTGGAATACAATTTTTAAATGTACAGGTGCTAATTTTTTGTTCCTTAGATTAATTCGTGCGTATTAGCCTATATTTCAATCAACGTCAACGAATAAATCTCGTTAACATTTAGCAAACGTTATCTTCACCTTTAGTGAAACCGTATGACCTTTAAAACAGTTCTAAAAAAAAAATTGAAGCATCCATCAAAATTATCGCGATCCCTCAACGTCTCTCATCCATTAAAACCTCCTAAAAGGATCACAAAACAAAATCAAAGTTCGTCGCTAAATTCATGCAAAATTATGTACACTCCCAAAACCGACGAATCTGCCTCCCTCCACGCACTCTAAACCCAATCGGACCGAATCCCGCATTACTCTAATTCTCCCGCGGCCGGTCCTCTCAAAACAAGCACGCAACATAATCGCCGAGCAAACAGACGGCAAAAGCATCGCGGTATATTAATTGGCGCGGTACTCTCCGGCCAACTTGGCCGTAATGCCGATACGCGGCCGCAGTGTAACCAGCGCCAGTCGGGAGAGAGAGAGTGAGACAGAGAGCCGCCTCCGCCCGCGGAGCGAAAATTGGATATGCGACGCGTGACAGACGTCGGCAGCTGACCGAAGTCTCCCAGGGGGCGGCGCTGCCGCGTGCCAATAAAGCCGCCTCCCGAGCCTAAGTGCCCGTTAGCCCCGACACTGAGATTGATGCGGCAAAAATTGCAGCCGCCGCTTTGAGGTTTGTTATGGTAATTGGAACCGATGAGTTTCGGGTCAATTAGGCTACTTTTCTTTTTTTTTCTAGCTTGGATTCGGAGAGCGCGATTTCGGATTTGAACTTTTTTTTGGGGGGTCTATCTGCCGAGCTGGACGTGAAAGGTAATGTGAGGTTGAAGATTTAATTAAAATTTTGGCTGATGTGTGCTTGTAACGGTAAAGGAATATTTATCATTGGCGTATGAAAAATATAAGGGATATTTCGGCGTATTAATTTGTTATATATTTACATTTTACGTACATATATTCGCGAAATTGGATATTTATTTATCGTGAATTTAACTTTTATATAACGAAAACGTTACAACGATACTTTTCCACTTCTCCTTTTTAAACAAACGAATCGTGGCTCCGACCGAAGCAATTTTCAATAAGTTAACAAGATCCAGCGGAAAGACCATTAGGAAAAGGGAACTCCTCTCCCGTCGAGCCGTATATATAAAATAAATCTCCAACCGCACGAGCAAACAGAAAATCCGCTCTAACAAAGTCGCTCGTCCCGTTGCCCCTTCGGCAAATGCGATTCATTACTCGGAAAGGAGATTGATTAGCGCTCGTGTTTCAATAATCTGATCAATTAAAAAATGACAAAGCCCCTCTCTCGCCCTCAAGTTAACAAGTGCGCCAGGCGGCGGGGATTTGCGCCGACTTTGCCCGTCGGAATATCCTCCTCTCTCTTTTCTTTTTTATTTCTTTGACTCTAATAAGCTTAAGAGATTAGATCGATGCCGGCGGCGGCGGCGGCGGCTCGGGGAAAAGTCTCCGGAGGATTGGTGGCGCGCGGAAACAAGTCCAGAGGAAAATTGGAAAAAGTCGCGGCGGCGGCGGCGGCGAGCGTCGGCGTGATTAAACATTTTAATTGCGATTTTCGCGCGCGGGGCCGCCACTCTCTCTCTCTCTCCCCTTCAAAGGACTTTTGCGCGTCGTTTGATTTTATTGATTTCCCGGAAAATCGCGAACGCGGAACGGCGATATAACGGCGAGAGCGTTGTTAATGTAAGTGAATAATTAAATCGGCCCGGCGCGCAGTTGCGGCTTTAATTAGTTTTTGAATAAATATAAACTTTGAACACTGGCCGCGCCGACGGGGGGCACGCGATTTTTGCGATATAATCGCAGGGAGGACGGCCGAGCTGCGTCCGTTTTTATTTGTATAATCGAGTCAAGTTGTATCGAGCCCTTTTTTGGGCTCGCAATTAAATGGCAGTGCGATGGTGAACGTATTATTTGGGTTTTTAATCGGGCATGCGACGTTTTCATCGATGATTTGAGAAGTTTAATTTAAAAATTTTAAATGTCAGAGCTTTCAATTATCAGCAAGAATATGTGCAATTGAAATATTTATTTAATATTCGAAAACCAACTTGCAAGGAAATTTTCACATAATAACCACGTTACACCCGCCAAGTAAATTCAGAAAAAGCAAAATAATAAAAAAAACCGAGCTTAAACAAAAGCGGGAAATCGACACCGCCGCCAGAATTCACACCTCCCCAGCCCGAGCGCTCGCACCTATAAAGCAGAGTCGAAAACACGTCGCGTCGGGGGCTTAACTTTGATTCGGCGTCCGATACACTCGCGACGTATCCTCAAAGCGACTGCGCGAATAAGTTAATTTGACGTTTGAACTGGCTAGAGGCGGGCACTCACTCTCTCTCTCTCTCTCTCTCTCTCTCTCTCTCTCTCCGTTCGTGCGTCGAGCTAATCGATGCCCGTCGTCGCATGCGGCCCGGTTTTATCGCTGTCACGCACATAATTTATTTAATTTAGTTTAATACGTCGTCCCGGACGGCGCGGCGTCGCCGCGATTGCCCGCGTCGATTGTTTGCACGGAAACGACACCATTAGCCTGCCCCGAGCTCGGTTATATACTTTGCGCCCCGCGCCGTTCTCTCGACGCGCCTCGATCGCGCGGCGGCTTTGCGCGCGATGCGCTCGACTTTGCTTTTTAGTTGGTCGGCAGCTGTTCTGCACTTTCGGTGGCGAAAGGTGGCTTGGGATTTGGATACTGTTGCCGCCCGATGCGGATTAGCTAATTTCAGGAGGTTTTTATTTATTTATTTATTTTTTTTTGCTTGTTTAGATTACTGTATATTTAAGCAGCTTTAATTTTAATTGTATAGGGAACAAAAAACTTAACTTTAGAAGAGTTGGATAAGTTTCGTTAAACTGTCGTAAAAGGCTTGATTTTTAATTTAAAGCTTCCGCACCGATTAAAAATCCCTTCACTCGAGCTCCTTTAACCTTATTCAAACTACAATTTTCACTAAAATTATCCATAAATGCGCTAACCTGTACGCGAACTTCCGGCAGATTGACCTTCATCGCGAGTTCCTCGCGGGAGTAAACGTCCGGGTAGTGGGACTTCTCGAAGGCGCGCTCGAGCTCGTGCAGCTGGAAAGTGGTGAAGGTCGTCCTGTTACGGCGGTGCTTCTTCTTGGCGCTGGGTCCGTTGCTGTCGTCGACGCAGCTCCCGCTCAGCTCGTCGTCGCTGCCGCCGCCCGTCGAATTGCAGCTGCTTTCGCCTGAAACGCAATGGGCGAGTTTTCGGTTTTATTTAAAGACCAATTTGGAAATGTTTATTTGTGTCTGGCAACTATGTATATAAAGGAAGTATAGCGAATATAAAATTTTTATGATAATTAAAAAACTCTATATGAATTTGGTGAAATAAAAACCATTGCTCGTTAAGATCAGATAAAGAACAAAAAAATGAAATTTAAATATCTTTTATTATAAATATTGTTTGTTCAAACTCTTTTTTTTTTAAATTTAAAAAAAGAAATTTTTCGTTACAGTAGAAAATCAAATATTTTTGTTCTACTGTACAGAATAAAACGTGTGCTTCAGTTAAAACCCACTTTTTCTATTCATAACAAAAGCCGTGCAAACTAAATAACTTTAGACTCTCTCGACGAATTTCGAAATTACCAAGCCGCAAGAACTTGAAATTCGCAGAAGCGAGAGCGATCTTAACCGGCTTTGCGCCGGCATTACAGCGAATTACCAGTCCGTTAAGAGATTAATAAAGCCCGAAGAGTTGCAATTAATATCGGGGCGGCGAGATGGCGGCGGCATCGGAGCAGCCTCCTCTCGCCTCCCAGCCGGCTCTAATAAATTCCGCCTCCCGCACAGCTCGTCGAGAGAGACGAGCGTGTCGCGCCGCGCGGAGGAGAAAATTCGTCAAGTGCAAAGTAGTCGGCCGTCTCTGTCTCGGCGAGGAGAGAGCGAGAGAGAGAGAGCGGAAGCCTCCGGGTATATTCGGAGTCTCATTAGCAGCGCATAATTAAGCTTCTCGCGTCGCAGCTCTCGGTGCATTAGATCGAATTGTGGGGAGGTAATCGGGCCAGCTCGATACACCCCGAGAGCCCGGCTCGAGAGAGCGAGAGAGAGAGAGAGAGAGGCCAACTGCGCGCAAGCGCGCGCGCGCGCCCCGAAGTTTCGCCCCGGCTAACTAACAGCCTAATCAAATAAGCCCGCCTTAGCGCGGTGATTGACGCGTCTGTACCGGCTAATTATCAACAACAATCAACAGCGGCCCCCGCAACGCCGGGAGACCGAGAGAGAGCAAGCTTAACGCTGTTCTACGCTTCTGTATATCGCCCGCCGAGCACCGCCGAGGAGCGAGCCGAGGATGATAACGGTCGGATGGTCGGGCTTTGGATCTGGATTTGGCACTGTTTTGCTACTGCGAAAAAGGAAGACCGATGGAAATGAAGGCTCGGAGCTCTTTTCTCGATTTAATATTCGGAAAGTCTAGTTATTCTGTACAAATTAATTGACGGATCTCCTCGTAGATTGAGGCAAGTCTGGGTTGCATATTTAGAAGGTAGATATGGCAGATATATTTTCCGATATCGAATAGAATAATATAAACATTGCATAGCATAGTTTTTTTTATAATACATAATAAAAAAGTAAGAGTAAAGCATAAATTATATAATGACGGGACTGCACTTTTAATACGAAGGTCCCTGTATACGTATAGCCTTTATATTCATTAATTTTACGTTAGGAATATTTAAAATGCGCTACACGTGCACGAGTAATTTAATACTAAAAGTAGTTAAATAAAATCCTCTCGTGCCGAAGAGATTGAGGCGTAATTAAATTTTGCTTCGCGAAGCGTAATTTTTCGATGTATAAAAGTTAATTAAAATGAGTTGAGAGCACACTTTTCCGTCACAGGCAGAAATTAAATTCAAGTTAAAAATAGCAATCGTCAGTTTTCTCTGTAATTGCGTAAATTAAATTCGCAAAATATTAATTTATGCGCGTAGGATATAACGTCAAATTAATTTATATACAATAAAATTACAAAAGAACATGATATTGAGTAACTTATCACGAGTTCTCCCTAATACTATCTCGACGATTTAAAAAAACCTTCAACGATTCAAAAAAGAGGTCAGAGTTCGAAAGAATTCACGGCCAGGCGAAAGCTCCTTAAGCACAATCCAAGCCTAAACGCTGAGCACACACCGGAAAGCAATCCATCAAAGCCAATATCGTCTCACCAAAATCAAACAGCCGGCCGGGCAGCACTCGAGGATCGCTCGGGGATCCGAGCCGCGGGTCGAAGTCGCGGGGGGCGGGGGGGTGGGGGGCGAGACTCGCACGCGACGCAAAACCGAAAGCGCTCCGCTCGCGTATAATTGATTCCCGAGCGTTTTTCTTCCGGGGGTGACCAACACAGCCGCCGCCGACGCCACGCGAAGTTTGTTATCGTCGTGAGTAATGGTCGGCCCGGTGCCTGCAGGTACCACGCGCCTCGTTGCATTAATTAGTTTCGGTCATACGCGCCCGGCGAGCGATTGTCTCGCGCTGAAATTCTCACTTTATAAAGGCGTTGCGCACTTTTAACCCTCGCGACACCCCCTTTTGCACGCGCGCTCCCGATGTCGCTTTCGCGCGAAACTACGTTGCCGTCGGTGGAGAGAATCGCCTGGGCGATATATAGAGTTATTCGGCTGTTACGCCGTTGCTCGGGAAATTTATCGGAAAATTGTCGGATGGGCAATTTAACGAGGATTTTTTTCGATATTTGCACGAGCGTTTTGGGCTCGGGTTGCGTTCGTTGCAGCGGGACGGACGGCTGGTGGTTTTGTTTTTCTTTGAGTTGGACATTTTTTCGTGGATGGGAGAGGATTGTTTGGAGGTATAGAGAAGTTAAATAAAAAAATGTGAATTTTTTTTTATTTTGATGACAAATAATGGATTATTGAGGCATTCGATACGTTTCTTTAGTATCTTTCTGAACGGGTAAACTCGGGTAAACAATTGTATTACGCAGAATTATTATCTATGATTACTCATGCAACTTATTATTATGCAGAATAATTGGTTTGTTTAAGATATTAAAGATCATCAAATTTGGTAAATTAGTAATTAGCTACTGCAATTATATGAATAGTCTGGCTGTAATTGGCAATAAATGTTTTGCATATAGTACATGACTACGTTACGGATTAATGCTGTTGAAATACATTAATTAGACAAGTTCGTTTTGTATTATTTAAGTTCAAATACAAATAATTTGCCAATTTTACATGATCATGCATACTCAAGTTTTGTACAATTTATTATTAAATCGTAAACTTTAACGTAAACGCCTCACTTCGATATACTTAAATAAGCAGCATTAACATTTTAATCTCGAAACATGCAAATGACTTTCACAAATAAAAACTCCGACTCCGAAACCGAAAGTTTCGTAAATAACATTTTAATCCCCCCGCGCACGAATTAAGTCGGCAGATTAAAAAGTGTCAAAAGCACCTTCCACGCGCAGCGTATCAATTTTCTGACAAGGAATCTTAATGTGTTCATAAGAATTGACAAGGCATTCCGGGCCGCTCCCGCGGCGGTTTTAACCGACAAAAAGCCGAACGTTTCTCAACGAAAGAGAGAGAGAGAGCCACTGCGCTGATAAAAAAAATAAAAGGCGCGAGACCTCGACAAAGAGTCGATTATTCATCTGCTCCTGGCAATTTCCTCGATTACCTCCGCCCGCCCCGGCACCTCTTTCCAATTAATATACGCAAGCCCCCGGAAAAGCCGAGGCTGCGATCCTATCGGGCCCGCGAGTATCGTCGGCTCTCCTCGCTTTTGTAGCTACTTAGGAGATTGACGCGCTTAGATACAGGATAATGGACGAAGAAGCGGGGAGGGGAAAAATCGCTGCACAACGCCTGCATAACGCGTGTATATACGCAACGTATACATCGGCAGCCTCTGGGGGAGAGAGAGAGAGAGAGTGTTTTTAACGCTCGGGACGAAGTTTCTTAATGGGCCGATCGACGATAATGAACTAAGTGGGCGCGGGCCGGACTTTTGATTTTTCGTCTTCGGGCCTTTTGACGAGAGCGATCCTTCTCTCCGTTTTTCTCGAGCGGCTTGTCAGTGGCTCGACTGGCTTCCTGCCCGCTGTTGGAGCTGTCTGGCTTTTATCGACTGGCCTTTATAATGCATTTGTAGAAACGTGCAGTATAAATTAAATTACGAGCGTGACAGGTTACACGATGGAATTTTAATTTCGTGTTGCGAGTCGCGGTGAATATTATATTTTTCAGGGTTTTTCCGTGGAAAAAGGTTTCTGTTTTTGCTGCATCGCATAAATGATTTAATGCAGGCGGTGACTTTTTGTCCTATTTTACGATTGATTTTGAGTAATTTAATTAGTTTCTTTTTAGGATGCAAACAAAAACGGTTTCATTTATTACGTAAATTATTTTGAAAACAAATTCAGATCCTTACTTATACGTAAAGGAATTCAACAATATCCAGTCTACTCCAATATATCAATACCTATTCATAAGACGGAACTTAGACACAGAAAATACTCAACGCGTCTTATCTACCTAAAAGCTTTCATTAGAGCAAGCCCGACACCCAATTCCCGCTCTAATTATAAAATCGAAAACAGGCATTGTCTCAAAAGTCCCCTCCTCCACCAGCAGGTAGCAGCCCCGAGACAATGGAGAGCTCCCGTAAAACGCTCAGATGATCGCGCAAAAGGCGAGCCGCCCCGACGAATAAAAGAGCGGAGAGCCGATGAATTAAGATAAGACCACTCCAAGAACTCGCTCTCCGGCAGATTATCATCGGCGCTACTCGGCGGCTCATTCGATTAAGCCACCGGCGATGCTCGTCCGCCGCGGCTCGTGCGCGTGTATATTAGCAGCCTCGTGTGTGTGCGCGAGCGCGAGGAGAGCCCGGAAAAAAACGGAGGTGCCCGCGCGCGGTGCCCGATTAAGTTGCATCGCTCGCGCCGGAGCTCCTCCTCGCTTTACACCCGCCGCGGGGTAATTAGTCGGGCTTTGAGCGCTGGCTTAGCGCCCGAATTATTGCGCCGAAGAGACGCCGAGGGTAAACGGCGATCGTGTTGCTTGGCTTTTATGCCGATTTTTTAGCCGGAGGTGTTAAAAAAATTGTTTACTATTTAATTGAGTGCATTAGTAAAGTGCATATCGTGGCAAAAAAAAAAGAACTGGCTTGAAATCACGCATTCTTCGTTTCCCCATACCAGTTTAAACGCTGCTCAGTACGCGGCGAAGGAACTTTTTAACGAAATCTTTCACTCTCTTTACAGCGCCGTTAAACCCGAATTAACGACCCGTGCACACGTGAACGCGCGGCGACGCGCACGTTTCACCGTACAATAAAACTAATTGATAAGAACAAGGAAGCATTAACAACGTTAAGGCGGCGGGGGGAAAAAAACCGGCAGGTCGGAGGAGAGCGGCGCGCGGCGGCGCGACCCCGAGAGCGAGATTAACGGATGGAAGCTAGGCTGACAGCTTATTAATCGTCGGTTCGTTCCTCGTCGATCGACTAAAATTTCCGCGTATACTTCGCTAAGCGAGCGAGTAACGGACGGCTAAGCAAATTGGCTGGCAAAGTCATTTTTTCTCCCTCTCCCTCTCTCTCTCTCTCGCGAGTCGATCGCGGCGCTGCCGCTGCCGCGCTGCAGCGAGCGACTGACTGGAATTCGTATTAAATTAATTTCTTGCCGTAAAAGCGCCGCTCCCGAGTGATTATAGGGACGGTAATTATTGCTGCGCGAAAAACCGACTGAGTAATTCGACGTTAAGAAGCGCGAGTTTAATTTAATTTTGGCGCTACACTTGATGCACTTTGCTGCGAAGGGCGGAGGAGAGAATTGGGGTTTTGGTGGTTTTGATTTGTAACTCAATTCAAATTATTATCCGAGCGCAAACTTCGAATCGACTGTAGAGTATTCCTAACGATAAAATCAAACATGCGAACTGAAACCACCAAAATTCATCTCGAAATCGAAATCTAATTTGCGCGAATCTGCGTGAAGCGTGAGCTCGAAAATGGGCTTGGAAGAGAGCGTCAAGGCGGAGAAAAAAAAAGGTGCGATGTATACAAACTCCAAGAGCGCACACAGAGAGAGAGCCTTGTAAAAGGAGAGAAGACGGTGTGTGTGTACGTGTCGTCGCACAGAGGGCTTAGCCGATGACCAAAGAGGATTACGGAATTTGTCTTCTCCGCGGCTCCCTCGCTCCTTGTTTGCCGCTCCTTTTAGCATCTGCTTTTTCCACCTCTCTTTTCTCCTTCTCTCTCTCTCTCTCTCTCTGCTCGGTCCCCGCTTTTGTACGTTTGCATTCGGCGCTGCTATTAGTTTGGATTGTAATGCAAAGATAGCGGAAATTCTTCGCCGAGCGAAATGTCTTATCGGACGGTGTGCGCCACACGTGGGTAAATAAGTTTTTCGAATAATAAAGATTATCTTCGCGATTAAGTTTTCAAAGATATGCTGTGTTACAGTAAATAAAATATTTATTGATACTATTATTGATATTAAAATTTGAATAGTAATTATACATTTTTGTAACGAATAATGTTCTTATTTTTCGAGTTTTTTTTTCTTAATAAAAAAGTTCAGTTACTTATTTAATCCTATTAATACAAAGTAATCCTCGCGCTGTATTTATAATCTTCTTAATTAAATTTTCATAAGCTGAATCTTACACATAAAGTATAAGATAATAATAAACAAATTGAAAGGCCAATAAATCAGCTTTAAATCAGACCGAGCAGCTACCAAAGCTTAATCAATTTTCCCAACTGCGAAGCCCGCAAAAGCCAGTCCTATAAGAAAAAAACCCACCTCACCCGGGAGAGACAAAAATTAGGTAGCCTTAAGCCTGCCTCATTAATAAACACGCTTACGCGAAAGTGTTAATTTTCGCCGGGGCTCCGCCGGGTTTCGCTCGGCTGCGTATCGTGTTCCCGGCGATTATTCGTATACTCGGGGCGCGAAATTATTAAATTGTCAAAGTGGCGCGCGAGAGAGAGAGGAGAGAGTCAAAAATTATCCTCTTAAGAGCTTCGCGCGAAGGCTCTTAAGCTGTCATCGACTTCGCGCTCCGGGATATAAAGTTTCGTCCGCGCTCTCGGGTGCAGCGACCCTGACGGCCGCGCGATGCGCGCTAAGCTTTTTGTTCTGCTTTTGAAAGATTATTAATTACGGTTTAGCTTTTTTTTATCTCTCTCTCTCTCTCTCTCTCTCGTCAAATTAAACGCTGTTTAAAAGTTCTGCCGCGGAAAGTTACTGCTCACTGCCGCGAATTAAAAGCGCTCTTTTGCCTTTGGGTGTAAAGGGTGAGTTTTTTATTTTCTCGCTTGACTTAAATCGCAAGAGGAAGGTTAATGAAATTAGATTAGAATTTTCAATTACGAGGAAAACGTAGCTCAGCAAAGTTCGGCGAAAAATAAACAATTTTCAAAGCTACAATACACGTATAGGCAAAACTGGATCGCAGCTCGCAGAGAAAGAAAAACTAATTGCACGAAAATAAAGCAGGAAGTGGCTCGGGGTCATAATAAATTAACAATCGCTAATTTGTGCACACAAAGCTCAATCTCGATGGAGGGCAGCGGCAGGTATATAGCAGCGAGTCCGAGGGGGAGCGTAATTTGCATTACAGCTCGCCGGGCGCAAAAACTATAAGTCAGCTCCGTCGTCGTTCCATGCACACACACACACACACACCCTCGCGCCTTCGCAGCCTTATCAATTCAATTTAACGGGCGTTTTAGCCGGTTTTCTTCGTAAAACTCATTAGTCCGGGGCGAGCTTCTCGAACGATCGGCCGCATAATTTGCCGCGCATTATTGCTCCCTCGCTCGAGCGAGGGCTCTCTCTTTTTTCCCTCTCTCTCTCTCTCTCTCTCTCGCGCGCGGGGAGAGAGCGTACGTGGCTCACCTGCACGGGGGGGCTTCATTATAATAGTAATCGGCCGGCGGCCGTGGCTCGTTATCGTCGCCGGTTAATAATTTAATTGTTCGCTGCCGTGCGAGGAGCTTTATTGGCGTATCTCCGCGAGGGATCGGCCAACTTTTCTCCTTCTCTTGGCGCCCGCTGCCCTTTTTCCGCGGGCGGAGAGCCGCGCCACCACGTTTTGACGGATCGGCCTCGCGACGATTGCGGACACTCGCGGTACGAGTTCATTTTTTTACTAAGCTTCGGGGTGCGTTTTAGATTGCGTTATCGAGACTCGGAACGGAGGTGACGCGGTTATTTGTTTGGTACACTGAGAGAAATATTCTACTAAAAATTACTGTACTTTTTAGCAATGCGATATGCAAAGTTGCATTATTCTAAAAATTACTATACTATCTACTAAAATTTAATAGAACTATATTATCAATTTTTACTACATAGTTTAGTATATAGTAATTTTTAGTAGAACATTTCTCTCAGTGTAATTGAATTCGTTATTGCGAGATGTGCGTTGAAGTTTTCTTCGGAGAGGGTAATTTAGAAGGATCAGCACATTGTACTATAATTTAGAGCAGTATCTGAATCAGCGACTAGTTTATTGTATTATTTAGAGAACACGATAAATTTCCTTTTCCCATAAAATTAATTAAAAACAAGACTTCCTCCTCGATAAAGGCTTAATAAATCACCCGAAATCCTGTCTCTGATTTGATTATGAGACTGCATAATTCAGGCTTAATTCGACTTTATAATAAAGCATGTTTTAAAAGCTAAATTACAGGACATCACGAAAGTAGTATAGCTATTTCACAAAAAATCAATCAGATAGGCATCTAAAACGTCGCATAACCTTTCCTCTTTTCAGAATACAACGGGAATAAATCTGAAACTAAATTTCGAGCTTTCTAAAAACTCAGGAAAAGATATGCATAAATAAATTAGAATTAATTATTTTATAAAACTCGCCGGGGGTGACAAGTATTTCAGTCATCGAATAAAAATCTGGCAAAATTGTAATAAAATCGAAATTCTATTGTTGGCGATGAATGAGAAAGATAAAATGAATTATGGAAATTAACGTATTAGTGAACATATCGGTAAAGGGACTTATGAATGATGTGTTAATTTGTTTCTAAAATTACAATTTGAACCTATTCGTAGCACTTTCATGCATTTAGCTATAATGTTATAAAAATAATAGCTGAAATTTGAAATCTTAATAAACACCTTTGAAGGTTTAAAAATTACTGAAAAAACGTAATATCTTCGTACAATCAATGTTCATAAATTAATAAAATACGAAAACATCACAAATTCAACCTTTCCTTAAATTTCTGCCTCAACCCGCATCCGAATCACCGACCCCGAAGACCATAGTCCAATCGTCGCGATTAAACCATCAGGCCGCCTCCGCGATATTCCTCCCTCGCCAGTCCGCTCTTCCAATCAAAAACGAATTCGAAACGCACTTACGGGAAGCGCGGCGGCGGCACGGCAGCAGCGCGTCGGCGCGTTTATCGACGAGGGGAGTCGCGAGAGAGAACGGAAGGCCAGCCGCCTGCAGGCGGCCCGGAGCCCGAGACGCGCGCACGCGGACGCGTCGATATTAATCTGACTAATCGTCCTCCGCGGCGCGCATTCGCTAATTCGCGCCCGCAAATTGCACAGACGCGTCGCTTCGATTAATGCTGCCTCCTGCCCCTTCCCCCCTCCCCTCTCTCGAACTCCACCTATCCGTCTGCCGCCTGCTGCCTTCTTCCGTTTCCGCTACTGCTGCTTTCACCGACGTTCGCGTCGCGTCGACGCTGCCTTTGTTCTGTCGTTGATTTTGCGCTTGCTTTTACTAACTTATCCGTCGCGGTGCGACTTGCTTTCCTTCGAAGGGCGTAATTGCGAACTTGGTTTTGTATGGAATTAATTTTATTCGACGCGCGATTCACAAGTGATAACGATGAACTTAAAAAAATCCAGCCTAACTGACAATAATTAACCACCGTTCACCGGTTAAACAAAGCGCTTAATCTTCCTCGAATATTCAAAGCGGCTCCCCGCGCCCTTAGCCGTAAACTACGATTTACCACCGCAAATAATGGGAAGCTCAGTCCTCGCGGGGGGAGGGGGGGGGGCAATAATTACCACCGCAAAACAAATGAGCCGGCTAATTTGCCCTGAAAACCTTTACTTCGGCCTCAAAATCTGCCCTCGGCCCGTTGTTCGCAGAGAGAGAAAGAGAGAGAGAGAGAGAGAAAAAGAGAGAGATAGAGAGAGAGAGAGTGTTCCCCCGAGTTCGCATTCAGCGAACCCTTTCTCTTTTGTCGCGTGTTTTCCGGCCCCGACCTTTGCCCCGGCCCCCGCTCTCCCGTCCCGTTCGCACCCTCCGCCGCACGCGCGAGCACCGCTCTTTCGGACGCGCGTCGGCGGCGGCGGCGGCTCTTTATTAGGAGCACGGTTCAAGTGTCGGGAAAATTGTAATAAACGCGCCGCTCGCTCGGTGTGTGCTTGATATTGCTCTCTCACTCGCCGGACGGATCTGATTAGCGTGGCTTATATTGTTTGAGTTTGCCGATGGAACTCGTCGGGAGCTGACGGGTTGTCCATGTTTGACGGCGAGCGGCGATTCTTGATGCGAGGATCAAACTGCGATCTAATCGGTGTCGCTGGATGTCGAGGCTTTTGGAGTATTAGAAAGTAACATTCTTTCGATTCGGTAATTTATTATTCTGAAATTGCGTTAAATCTATGAAAAATACGTATTCACTCCGCAAAACTGAATAAACCCTCCCCCCAATAACCGCAAACGCGCGGCGAAATAAAAATTTCCTATCCACATCCTGCTCTAGCGGAAACGTCGAAAATCAGCGCAAACCGAATAAAATCATAAGGCGACTGCCGCGTCAGGCGTCGTCGTCGTCGTCGTCGCATCGGCGAGAGCGAATCCTTCGCCCGACGACGTCGTCGTCTGCTCGGCGTGCGCGGCTCCTAACGGCGGCCTCACCCGGCGGCGGCGGCTGGCGTATAACGTATATAGAGAGCGGGCCTTATCGATCGGCATATCCGCGTGCCGCTCGCCTCGACGCGGCGATACGTGCACACGTATATATATAATACGGCCGCGGGGGTGCTGCACACGTACGAGTCGCTCGAGCGAAATGGGTGAACCCGGTACACCCGAGCACGATCAATCCGACACCTACGTACAATTAGCAATCGCGAGGCGTGTAGGAGAAGCGAGTCGAGCGAGATAGAGAGAGAGAGAGAGAGACTTAATTCGAACGGCCCCGTAATTCGCCCGAATCGTTCTCGATTACGGACACGAAGAATCGGCCGGGATTCGATTAGCCGAGCGGGGCCTTCGATTCCCGGAAAGTCGCCGACACGCTGCTTATAGCGCGACGACCCGGAACGATATTCTGATGCGCCTCCTGCACTTCGGCTCGGAGAGTCGGATGGCTTTCGGAGGACGGATATTTGGAGGGTCGTTTTTATTTTGAAATTTGATGAAAATTTTCTCTTTGGCGAATTTGTTTTTATATAGCTTTGCTGAAATTGGGGAAACGACAGAATCTGCGATGATTAAATGTAATAAAATTAAATAATTTCTGTAAATTAAGTTATGCAGATGTTTTGCATTCGCCGAGTAGTTTCGTATATTGTATTCATAGGCTTTTAAATGGACGTTTTGTGCAAGGGCTAAATCATACCGACTTCATAACTTTCAATCATAAATGGAACAGATGTGCCATCAATTGAATGACGTTTTCATTAAGGGACTATAGACACGATTACACGGAGCTAAAATTGATGCGAAGCTCTTGAAATGCGTCCGATAACTAAATCAAATCTCTTAAAGAGCAATTCAAGTCTTTAAAAAAATGTCATAAATCGATGACGAAAAATTGAATTTGAAGACGCCTCGTTGCTCGGATATATTCTGTTAACGCAATTCACGTTTCCTTTTATCTTTTTAATATTGTATATAAACTCTAATTTTAAAAGTATTTGATCATTTGGTACATAAAGGTCAATTCCATTCTCTGAATTATTTAATTTACAAATAGCAACTCTTCACGGTCAAAACACAATTGATTTTCCCTCTAAAGAAGCATCTCACTTAAAACAATAACGCAACTCATAAAGAAACGCAGCCGCGTAAATTTCCCAATAAAAGTTTCGGAAAGGCTACTTACTTCACAATAAAAGCGGCAAATCGCCGAGCGTTACACTCACTTACAGCAACGACCGCAATCTCCCACCATAAAAGCCCAGACAAATGATTCGTTATAAAAGGGCGAAAGGCTCGGAAATCACCGTCGGCGCAATCGGCCTCTAAAAAAAAAAAACTGTGCGCGCCGAGAAAAGAAAAAAGAGCTCTCTCTCTCTCTCGCCTCGCCGCGCGTATATATCCAAAATAAACGGGCTCGGCGAATTACCGAGCAATCGGCGGGTACCTACAAGTGCAGCGGCGGCGGCCGTCACGCGATCGAAATTGCCCCATAACAAAGCTCTCGCCCCCGCCTTTTACGAGAGCAGGGCTGCCACCACCACCGCCACCGTGCCGTCTTGCCCTCGTAATAAGCCCGGCTGGCTGGCTGGCGCTGATCGTTTCGGCACCTCGAGTAGTTGCTGTGCGTTGTTGCGTTTTTCGGCGAGAGCGCGGCGAAATTGAATAATTCGAGCCTGGCGGGAGCACGGATTGCCGTGACTGATAAGGGCAGGCTTATTAGAATAATTTTTAAGCCGCCTTGATTAGGTGCCGGGCAATTTCGGTAATTTTAGGAAATTCGGGTTTGCGACCCCCCCGGGAGTTTATGATAATTCTCAGGAAATTTCAATCTCCGCCTGGAATCTCGGAAATTTTTCGAATTAGCCCCCGTCTCGACGTCGCTCCTGGAATTGGGAAATTTAACTCGGGGGATTTCTAATGTCCTGCGATTTGCATGTTTGTGTAGTTTTTAAATTAGGGTTGTTCTGTCAGATAAGGGGGTGTTTTCAGCTCTTAATGGTTGTTACGTTTTATCGATTCAGTTTTAGTTTCCTTTAGAAAGATTGAATAATTAATTTAGGAGTGTATTCGTAAACTTGGATTGTCGTGTCCGATAAAGAATTTAAGAAAGAACGTGACTTATTAGCGTAATTTTAAGGTATGATTAATGATCCAATTAAAATATGTTTTCGCGATAAAATAAGCTGGGCTTGTTTTAAGAATTACGGTCGCTTAAAATTAGAATAATTTGAAATTTAAATTTAAATAAAAATAATTCAAAGTAATTAAATTGCTGTGTGAATAAACTGTTTCTGCTGCTTATTCACATTTTAAAGAACATAAATACTTTAATGAGAAAGAATTTTTTATTACACGAGAGAGATTATCTAATTCCTTGAAAAAAAAAAACCGAATCTTAAAAAAATATTCAGTGGATTTTTATTTATTTTAAGCTATTAGGTTTATGCGCTGAAAATCATTAAAAAATATGCGTACCATAAAATATTTAATGAAGGTATTACGATAAAATTTAACATTTTTAAAATTAAGCTAAACGTCGAAACATTTTATTTCTGTTTTATGAAACCTTGACCCAACACAAAGCTTCAAAACAAGAAATGAATTTATTTTTCATTATAGCAATTTGAGCAATAATGGAAAAGTCAATACTTTTAATGTTCAAAGCAATATTTAAATTCAATGAAAAATATAATCATGCAGAAAGTTACGCGGAGAAAATTCTTTATTTAAATATTAACATATTTTTATAGAAAAATTACTATACTATGCTTACAGGAAGACAAACTAGACTTCTATTAAATTTGATCTTTCAGATAGTAATTTTGAATTTTAAAGAAAGTAAAGTGATAATTCAGAATTTTAATTTTTACGTAAAGATTTGTCTCAGGGTAATTTTTAGTCTATAAATCAATACTGCTATTTTTACGTTGATTAGGATTAAAAAATATTAATTTTAAGAGACTTTGTAAATTAAATACGATGAAAAAATTGATTATTATAACGTTTCAAATCAAATTCTGATCCTTATTTTATCGCGTATTTGATGAATTCACGTTAAATGCACTACTCTATAACTTAGCTTAACTACGATGCACTCGGCAGTCTCACATCGATCCCTACCCGACAAATTCAAAGACTCCTTATATCGAATCCAAAAAACTAATTCATCCCGACGCAAAAGACTAATTTAATTTCCAAGCAAGAAAGAAAAAAAACGGAGACGAATGCACGCGTCGACCGCTGCGCACACACACGCCTACCGACGTCTCCGCGCCGAGATCTCTCTCTCTCTCTCTCTCTCGGCTTTTAATTGCGATTGATTCGAGAGGACTCGTATGGAAAAAGGAGCAGGCCGACGGCACGGGGATTTAACGCGGATAACAGGTCTGTTTTATATAAGGTCGCGGCGGACGGCCGCCGAAAAAGAGAGCCGAGCGAGAGAGAGAGAGAGAGAGGATGACGAGAGAGAAAGGAGGGACGGCCGGCTTGATCCATTAGTAGACACGTCAATTCAGGGCTCTTAAGATGCGACTGACTTAAAGCCGCTCGCTCGCGCGGTCCTCCTTTTTTCGAGTCCCGACTACTCTGCGGCTTAATTTTTTTCGGCTCTCCGAGAGGAGCTCTCGTTCTTTTTGTGCTCTCGTCGGAGCCGCGCTGCGCTGCGTGCGCGCGCGATGCGTTTTTCCCCGCTGCCGACGTCTTTCTCGCGCGCGATATCGTAATTGACGATAATTCGATTAGCGGGACAAGATTGCTCTGATTTCGTGTATAAGCGGCTTTTGGCGTTTTGTTTTCCAGCCCGTTAAAAGCGACTGCGAGGCCGGAATTCGAGGCTCTCGCTTTTCTAATTGACGCGGCGTGGAACGTCGACGTTTTGTTTTGCCTTATCGAGCGCTCCGCCTTTGATTCGAGGAGCAAAAAGTCGCGTTTTATAGATCTTGCTTGAGCAAGAGTATAACGAAGCCGCGTTTCCGTTGCGTCATTCGTAACGTTTGAAATGATTTCAATAATTGATACTCGTCAAAGTGTGTACGCGCTAAAAAATTTAATAAATATTCATTAAACGCGGCTAAACGCGACTGTTCGACTGCACTATAAGTTGTATACAACGCATTACAGCTTTTAATATACTGCTCATGTATAATTATCTTTTTACGATTGCGGCACTCTCAACGGAGACGCATAAAAATGCAAAACGCAATGAATTAAAAATTTACATAAACCTCATACGCGACGCCTTGGATTCAATTTCCCGCGTTAACAATCCCCGCTCCCCCGTCCCTCGAAACGAATCCCCCGGAAATTTTTCACAGCCTCGCACCGCGCGACCTGTGCTTTTCCGCCCGAGACGCACACAGCTCGAAATTTTCAAGCACTTAATTATCGCCGCGCTTTATCGAGCGGCGAATCTTAATTGATCCGACGTTTATTGCATCCGCCCGCGCGCGGAGAGCGCGATGAAAACGTAGGCCGCGCCGCGTCGATCCGCGCGCGCGGCAGAGGAGCCTCGCGGCGTATACGACGCGGACTACGCGTGCGGGGCGCGAGCGCGCTATCGCCGCGATACAAATTACTCTCCCGACGACACGTGAGATTCGCGGCCGATACCAACGATTTTCCAATTACACGCCATGCTACACCCCCCGACGGGCGCACGCTCTCTCTCTCTCTCTCTCTCTCTCTCTCTGTCTCTCTCGCGGGGGGGTTGTACCCCCTTTTTTTTTTGCTTCTTAGTCGCCGCTTAATTGCGAGGATTGCGGAGCGAGTCCGGTGTGGACTGTGCTGCGGCTTCGGCCGTTTTCGAACCGAGTTTTGGACGATTTGGGGTGAAGGGTTAGTTGAAGGGGCTAAAGATTCTTAATGATTGTTGGTGAATAATTGAATAGTTATATCATATCAGATATTAATGCGGGGACAGGAGTAGGATTTTCCATAAGAAAAGCAAAAGACGATGACGAAGGTGAGAATTTGTAAAAAATTAGCTTTATCGTTGCTGTACTTGTATATGCAATAGCGCGAGTGATTCTAATCATTCTCAATATCATTTACAAGCCTTGAAACTGTCATTCCCTCTATTTTTTTTTAATTTGAATATAGACAAGTTACCATAAGATTCAATCATCCTGCAGAAAAAATAATCATAATTGATTTCAAATTAAAAACTTATTAATATATCAAATAAAAAAATTAAAAAAAAATACCAAACCCGATAATTCGATTTAAAATCCAAACCGCTCTCCTCTAGCCTCGAAATCTATTTTCAGCGCATTCCATTATTGACGAAACCCATCACGCATATACCGTAATAAGCCCCCCGAACGAATCCTCGTCCGCTACCGAGAGTCTCGCGTTTCAATTTCGCCGGACTTTTTCCCGGCCGCTCTCGAGTTGTTCCGCTTAATTTGCAGGCCGACCCGAGATCGGACGCAATTAGCGGCACACTCGGCTCCTTCCCCTCCTTTTTTTTTCGGCCCCGCGCGAAGAAATCCAGTCCGCGTATAATCCCCGTCGGCGCTAATCGCTCCTGGCGTATCAAGGTGAGCGAGGCGCTCGCGCGCGCGCGCGCCTCCGCCTCTCCGTGTATCGCCGCGCCGCGCGGCCGTCGGACGATTACAACGTCGAAGCGCGAGCTGCTAAATCGATTTGCCGCCTCATCTGCGGGCGATCTGACGGGATTACGGAAACAATGAGCGGCGCTTCAAAGAGGCGACCTCTCGCTGTATTGTGTGCTTGTTGGGGGCGACGGTGTTTTCGGGTGATTCTGCGAACGGGGCTTGATGGGGAATTCGAATTAAGTGATATGCACATTGATTTTTAATGGAAATGGAACTGTGGAAGTAAATTCGTGCTGTTTTAATCTTCATTATTGCATGGGATGAAAATTGTTATTTCGTAGTTGTTTATTAAAAATTAGGCTTATATTGCTCAATGGCAGCCAATAAGCATAATGATTAAAACGCTTTGATAATTTAATAATTCAGTGCAAAAGTAAATCATAGAAAATTATTACAGCTAAAATATAATTAATTCCAGGACTCCATAAATTAAAAAAAAATGAACGAAGCAACATATGTAAAAAAGCATAAAAAATATTCTAACCGGCATTCTCCTGCGAGTCCCTGGCGTCCTCGATCTCCTGGTGCTTCCTCTTCCGGTTCGCTAGTCCGAGGATCGCGTCGATGCTGTGCCTCGGCTTGCTGCTCGCCGGCTTCGGGCTCGTCTTGTCGCCCTTGGAAGTCGCGCTCTCCACCAGCTGCTGCGAGTCCATCGTCAACGTCGTCGCCGTCGCCGCCGTCGTCGCCAAGGATATCATTTAACCCGGATTGTCTTTGCCTCGACTTCTCTTTTTTAATTTTATAATATCGTCGACTCGCGCTGCTCCGCTCGTCGCCTTCTCGCTCGCTGCTTTTTTCTCTTTATTCAGTCTTTGATTAAGATCCGATTTTCACTCATTTCTCGACTCACCGCGTTCGCCGGTCAGGTGCTTCATATTTTCCGATGGATATACTGCAGCCGAATCGGTTAGCCCTCTCCTCGAGCGTGACGACACTTTACGACATTATATTCAACAGCACTTTAATTATTGTCCTCGACAGGTGCTCCGCTGATCTGTCCGACGGAGCTCTCGCTCATCCTCGATCGGCGGCAGCACGGCACAAGAACGCAGCAGCGGCAGCAGACGATGCAGTAGCAGCAGCAGCAGCGGCAACAACAACAAGCAGTCCACCCCCGCGGAAGGAACGCACAGCAATGGAACGCGCGAGCGAGAGCTTGAATGAGAGAAGGGTGGGCAGCGGCGAGGCACTACCGTCGAGGTTCGGCCCTTCTCTCTCTCTCTCTCTCTCTCTCTCTCTTTCTCTCTCGCTCTGCCCCCCTACCTGGAGCTCGGCTCCGCGAGAGGGGGGAGGCGCGTTCGATAGAGCGCGGAGGCGTGGCCGCCGGCCAACCGGCGGCCCGAGGAGCCCGGATGAGAGCCAATGCAAGCCGGAGGACGAGGAACATGGCGGGACAGTGGCGCTCATGCGCCGGAGCCGAGGGAGCAGCGCCGGCCGAGGGGAGGGATGTATATACGAGAGCCAGGACGACGGGCGCTCCAAGACTCGAGGGAAGCTCTCTCTCTCTCTCGAGCCAGACGGGGCTCGGGCAAATTTTTAGTCGGATTTATTAAATAGTTAGAAGCTCCTGCGCTCCGCTGCCGCTGCAGGCTCCCGGGGTGTATCGCGAGGAGAGATGATTATGAGACGATTATCGGAGGGATTAAGGAGCGAGATTTTCTAAGATTTGCGACAAATTGGACGGGTTTTTGGAATACGGGGGGATTTTTTTTGGGATTTGATTGAAAGGCAGTTGCATTGAAAAAGTATGTTTTAAAGTAATGTAGAATTGAACGAAGCGAACAGTTCTTTTCTGTAAGGATTTATTCCAAAATGAAAGTAATATATTTAATTAATATTTTGAATTAAAAAATAAACCTTGATATTGCAGCTATTCCATATATTTTAATGTAAAAACCACTAAAATGAAAGGAAATAAACCTTAAATTTCGATTATATCTATAAATACGAAAATAATAAGCAGCGAAAAAAGGCAGGAGCAGTAATAAAGATCGAGAGCGAGAGCTCTATTTTCTAAGATAAAAGGGAGAACGCGGATTATTGATAGTCGAGCCCTTTAAGAATTTTACGCGCCAGGGAATAAAACTGAGAAACAGCAAGGGGGCAGAGAGACGGAGAAATGAAGTTTAAACTCTTGGTCGCGTTGTCCCCCGCAGCTCTTGGTGTTTGTGTGCGCGTCGTAGTTGAGAGAACGCTTGAGCATTGTTTGATCCTTTGATCCGACGGGTTTGTCGTATTGATTGCAATTCCTTATTGCTGATTGGTTTAGTTTACCGGGTTAGATTGCAAAATTTATTTATTATTACTTCGATTCTGGGAAGAATTTTATAAGGGCTTTTGACTATCGGTTCTTGGAAGTTTTTCATTTTATTGGACAATGTTTTTTGAAGTGCAAAACAGTATTTTTTAGAAGATTTTCTATTATTTCTACAATTATATTACTAAAAATATAGTTTTTAGATATATTTTCTCTCGAAATTACACGTTTTTACTTTAAAAAAGTCAAAGCTGTTTTTTTTACAAAATTGCGAATCGTCAAAGAAGTTCAATTTAACGTGAAATTGCTTAGCCCGAAAACTATTACTTTTTTTATAATGTACCATATACACTTAATCCATTACTAAAGTATCTAATAATTAGTTATATCGAGAGCTTTGAAACCAAGATAAATATTTTTATTTTCGACTTGAAAATTTTTTTCTAAATAAAAAAATTATTGGATTTTAACGCAATCGATATCTTGTATATAATACAAAATATTTTCCTCGCTGCTGCGAGTTTCGTTATGCAAAAGGGCGTCGGTAAACGGGGGTAGTCGGGAAACGTGTAAGTTACACGGCCCGTTTCTAAGCGGTTTGCCGTCGACAAAAGCCAAACGTGTCAATCCACTTCTAGATGAATAAAAGGAGCGAGGGAGACGGCAAAACAGGCTTGCACACTTTGTGTTGTGTAGAGCTGCAGTCAAGTTTCGAGATCTACATTTAGTCCCCCGTCGCTTTAAGTGC
This sequence comes from Ormyrus pomaceus, assembly GCA_900474385.1. Taxonomy (NCBI): domain Eukaryota; kingdom Metazoa; phylum Arthropoda; class Insecta; order Hymenoptera; family Ormyridae; genus Ormyrus; species Ormyrus pomaceus. Next base: position 43,438 of record UCOM01000319.1, read on the forward strand.
GAGCGGAAGGAACAAGTCTTCGCGGCGACGGAAAAAGTTAATAAAATACCGAAACGGAGAGATCCAAAAAAAATGTTAAAATTTTGATGTTTTCAGCAACAAATTAATTAAATTTAACTGCTTAACTGAAATAAATAATCGTCCAGTTCTTATTTCCTTGGATCAAATAAAAATAGCTTCATCCACCATTTTTCGAAAACAATCTAAAAACAAAATCGCGCGAGATAAATCGACCCGATAAGCTTACGCAACCAGCTGCGGAAGCTCGATAAGATCTAAAAATAATTTAATTACAACGTACATTCATCGCGAGCATCGGGCCGCAGAAGCGAGCTCTTTACCCGCCCCGTCGATCCGCAAACCGACGTCCCCACCCACCGCGAAACTACCTAATAAACTGCTTATTACACGAAATTTAAGCGACCGAAGCGCGGAGATAGCGATCGCCCGGCACAATAAAAATCCGGGAAAACTGTTGCAGCGCGCAGAGCGCGGCGGGAGAGGGAAAGGAAGGCAATAAGAGAAAAGGAGCTGCCGATAACATCGCCGCGGGATGAAGAGAGAGAGAGAGAGCCGGGAGGAGGGAGGAAGGGCGCAGGCGCGGGCCGGGGGTAGCTGATTCTTGCGGCGGATTCTCCGGCGACCCCCGTAATTGCCAGAAACGAGGTAAAGCTCTCGCGCAGGCGTCGCGCCGCTTGTATTATGCGGCTAATGCGTTAAGATCCGCTCTGGATTTTCTGATCCGCTCGCGAATAACCGAGCTAACGTTTTCGGTTTTATGGAACGCGGAATGGGGTTTTGTCGTTCTTCGGTAGTAAAAATAGCTGCATGCGTACTTATTCTAATAATTTAACGCGTTAATAATACGTTATTGTGTACAAATTTAGCGTTTTGAAGGCGTGATGAATTAAAATAATAGAAAAATTTTAGTGGGTAAATTGAATTCGAAAGTAAAGTAGCAAGAATTTATTTATGTTTAGTTTGAAAAAATTTTAAATCAATTACACATTTATGTCAGTTACATTTTCAATTTGTTTTTATTAAATATACGACTTTTATTTAACTGCAAAGTTGTAAAATCACGTTAAATTCAACTTTCAAGTACATATGTAATAGTTTGTTAGGTTCGGGTACGTATAATAATTTGAGCTTCTAATTATCATGATATTAGAGGTTATTAAATCAGCCAAGGTTCTATAGTATACCCATCAAATGATTTACCAGTAGATTATTAGTTAGTATATTACGTAGAGTTGATAATTAAATTGCTTTAATTGGTAGGAACAATCTTTTGATTTATACGATTGTGGCAACGCACCACGAAGAACAACAAAACGATTCATATATTACTCGCTCAGCCATGCTATTGCTAATAAAACACTTTTCAAACATTTCACGGTAATATATTTCTTCTGCGTGTGCCCTTTCTGAAAAGGTAAAACGAGAGTGAATAAAATTGTGTTCGTTCACTATTTTCCGTTCTATTACACAAGAATTATGTTTGCACGCGCGCTCGTAAAAGTTTAATTAAACTGTACTTTTTAATGACGCTGCAACCGTAAATTTGATATGTTTATTGTAAAAGTTTCAAACGAATTTCTCTCGTTAATAAAATGATGCAATTATACATATTTTGCAGACGAATCGCAGCACGAGCAAAAACTCGGCGTTATTATTAAAAAACTCGTTTCACGCAGAAATAATAAAATATTTTTCGATATAAAAGGACCGAGAATGCATTGATAATTACGATAAATGATAGCGCCTGCAAAAGTTTCAATCAAGCCGTCAACGTCATTCAAAAACCATATATAAATATAAAAATCAGCAGGGGAATTTTTGTTCGACCAGCTCTCGAACACAACAGACTGCCTTACAGCGTATTTTAAATAAAGCCCCGCGAATAACTCATTAACTCCGCTTTCGGCAATGATTGCTGATGAATTTATTCATTAACGCAAAGTACATATATTTTACTGCCTGATCGAATGTTTCGCTGCTTATAAACAACGATTATAATTATATACATTCGGTCGAATCAGCGACGTACAAACGAACACACACACACAACGACGGCCCGGGAGCCAAAGCTTTCATAATCACCGGGGGGCGCGAGCGTTTCGTATATGCGCGCGAATTTTCATAATATAAATATGCGCGCCCGCGCGCAATCCGATAAAACGCACGAGCAAACAATGAACGTCGAATAATAATTTTTCGATTATAAAACCGTTCAATCGGCGATCGCTCTCTCCCAAGCGCGCGCGCGCGCGGCAATACCGGAAAAGATCCTCTCTCTCTCTCTCTCTCGTCGTTCGCCCAATAAATGATACGTAATAAACAATCACGAGGCGAATTCATTTTCCCAGCCCGATGCGGATACGCGATAACGAAAAGCCCGGCAATCGACACCGGAATCGATCTCCCCGAATATCTGGTGCTCTCTCTCTCTCTCTCTCTCTCTGTGTGCAGCGAGAGAAAGAGGGTGAACGAGAGAGAGCCGGAAAGGGAGCAAAAATAATAAAAAGAAATGAGGTAACGAACAAAAAAAAAGAGACAGAAGAGAGAGGAAAGTAATGAAAGAGGGGAAAACCGCAGGCGAGGAAATGGCCCGGATCGCGGCAGCCTCTTCATCAAGTTTGTAAACGACGGGGAAGGGAGAGAGAGAGAGAGAGAGAGAGAGAGAGAGAAAAGGAGCGGAGCCGAGGGAAAAATGGCATGGAACACTCCAATATCTGGGCAATTCGAATGAGAAATAAGATTATACGTCTCTTAAGTGGCGGTTCGCTCCTCCTGTCCGCGAGGCATTTGTCAAGGCGACAAAGGAGGTCAAGAGGAAGACGAGAGAGCGGCCCCGGAGAGAGAAAAAAAAGAGGCAAAGTCCAGGCATCAGCGAGAAGCGCTTCCCGTCTAAGGAAAATTGCGTCCGGCGCTTTCTCGCCGGTTTTTCTTCGAGCCTCCCCCTCCTGCTGTTCTCGAGCCGCTCGTTTGCCGCGCGGGATCGCTGATCTTGTTCTGGCGGCTTTTTTTATCGCCCGAAAGACCCTTTTTTATCTCTCTCGGGGCCCCCCGCCTTTTCGTTCGAGTGAGATAATGCGTCTTCGCGTCTTGCGGAAAATGTTTAATCTTTTTATTTCATTTCGAAAACTATATCATCAGTTAAAAGTAAAGGAACTCGATTAAATCGTCGCGTTTTTTTAATCGAAACACCGATCAATTCGCTCCGAGCCCGAGCCCGCATTATCGTCGCATTTTTCAATTCCAATTCCTTAAAATCCGAGCGCAGGATATAATGAAACGTCGAAAATAAAAGCCGGGGCCAGCCGAGCGATTAGCGGGCGTCTGCAGCATCCATCCGGCCGCCGCTCGTCCTCCGCCTACTGCGCGCGAAATCGAATTCTCGTTTTTCCATTTTCGCCCTCTTCTCTCTCCCTCTCTCCCTCTGGCAGAGCCGCCGCGCGCCGCAAAAATCAAAAGACAGAGAGCCGCACACCCACACTCGAGCCGCACTCGTCCTCTCTCGCTCTCTCGCTCGGAGGGAAGTATACGCCCACAATCCCGCCACAAAAGATATCCGCTTGTAACGAGACGAGAGAGAGAGAGAGAGAGAGAGAGAGAGAGAGAGAGAGAGAGAGAGAGAGAGAGAGAGAGGTTTGAGCAAAGGCGTGATTGAATTTTTTGAGAGAGGTGTTTTCTTGATTGGCTGCAGAGGGGAAATTGTTATTGCTGCGGAATTTTCTTTTGGTTGTTTATTGCCGGGGATTTTAAATCGCGGAAGCGGGAGCTCGGAGAGAGAGAGAGGATGGATTTTGAAGCGATTGATTTTAATTTGTGTGGTGTAAATGCTTCTTTTGATCTTGCGAAATTAAAATGTTTCGGGGTTTATATCGTGGAAATCAATTTTAATCGGTTTCAGTTTAGCGTATTACCGTTTTTTTTTAATGAATGTGAAAAAGTTATTTGGTATGTATCAGTTAGTTATAAACAAAACATAATTTTTTTTAAAGCTTGAAATTACACGTAAACCATTTTACGTAAGTTAGGAATCAACTGTCGATATTACAAATAATTGTTAAAAAATCGAACTTAATTTATTCCCAAGTAAAGCAACCCGACTATATAGTATTGAAAAAATAAGCCGATATTCATCGAGCATAAAAGCTTTTATCCCAACATGCCGAAGAACGAATGCGGTCCGTGTTTTGAAAATATCGCCGATCAAAATGCGAGTTATTATCCCCCGTATTCGGGCTGCCCCGAAATTACACGTTTTCAAGCTCATTACTTGCGGCGAGCGCAGTTGACAGACTGCGGCGCGGCGCATCAAATATCAAAAACCTAAACCGTAATAGCCCCCGCGGACCGAAATCGCCCCTCGATTAATCTCGCAAGGCAAATCACGGATCCCATTAAAATGCGCATAAAAGTCGGCGGTCGAGAGGCCAGGCGGCGGCGGCGGCGGCGGACCGACATCGGAGCCCGGCGTCATCAGCGCCGAACAATTCGTGTTTTGCGCGCAGGCGTGAATCTTTTTTCGGGGATGTACACGCCCTCGTGTTTAGTTCCGCAGCTGTTATTAACTGCCGTTTTTTTGGCGAGGAACTTTGGATTAACGCGAATTGACGCCATTTGGTATTAAAATCTGGGGGATGAATGAAAATGTTTGTCGGGAAATGTTTTTTCGTTGAACGTGTGAGCTCGAAATTTTTATGCGGCAATTATTTTGCGTTTGTGGCACGTAGTCTTTATGCGTTATACTTTTGATTTGCAATGCTTTATACCACTTTAAATTTTACTTAAATTGAGTAATCAACGACAAAACATTTTTTAATTAAAGAACATTTAATATCAACTATCAATTAAATACTTGATACATTATTATCTCAAACGTTGCGCAAGCCCCCATTCCTTCCAAAAAGGACCGGTCAAACTCGGCAGTGTACACATGCAGAATAATCTTAAAAAGCGCAGCGTGCCCTCCTAATCCCATTCCAATAACTCCCCACAATGTCCGGAGGCCGATCAAAGCTGGACTTCCTCGCATCCATCAGGCATCTTGATAATCGTACCGAGAAAATCAGATACGCGCGCGCGGCTCATTCTTGCGGCGGCCGAGAAAAGCGGGGCCCGTCCGGCGCAAGAAAAGAGAGCAGCGCGCGACAATGGCGGGCGAGAAAAGGAGCATCGGGCGTCACGCGGTGGTCTCTTTCATCCTCGCACGCTTGAATGGACGGAGAGAGAGAGAAAAAAAAAATAACGCTGTTTGCAAATCTGCACCGTTGTGTGCGCCGGGGATATACACCGCTTTTCAAGAACGGTATAGCCGCGGCGGGCCTTGAAAGCTGAGACGCGCCACTTTTGCCTTTCGCCATGTTTCCGTCTTACGCGGCGTTTGTTCCTATTTTTCGCGCGCGTGCAAGCGACGTTCTTTCACCGCTGCAATGGCTTAAGGCCAGTTATTGGGGGAAAGCGGTGCAAAGGGAAGCCAGCGGGATACGAGGCAGCGCCGATCTGCTTGGCATCTGCAGCGCTTTTATCTGGGTTCGATCGAATTTTCGGAGAATCTCGTTCAATTTTTTTAATAATGGGGCTGTTTGTGGAGATGAAGAATGGAGGGCCTGTGATTTTTGTGAATGCGAAATCTTGAAATTAGAGTAATACAACCCATTAGCTACAAATTTATTCTTCAAAAAGACCTAATAGAAAGGCTTGAGATTTGGGGTTTAACAGACTATCTTAATAAGCTTCAGTTTGACAACTCTTCTAATTTTATTACATACTCTGATTTATCTTGGCCATGAAATACTTACCGAAAACGTACAACAAGTATAAGTAACATTGCAGAACAAAACGTTAGCTCTCAATATTACAACAAAGTTACCATAATCAATTACATATTACCCAACTTCCTGCACATCCAATCGCGCCCTGAAAAGCATACCCAATCAATCGAAAATCGCCTTCGGCATTGTTCCCTCCCCGCAGCCCCGGTCCATCTTCGGCAATGCCTCCTCCATGAAGCGCATAATGCGCGCAGATGCAGGGCAGCCCCTCTCATACTTTCCCATCGTCCCTCCCTTTCGACCGCATCGTCGACGGGCTCGCGGCGGCGAGGCCGAGGTGGGAGGAGAGGAGGATCGGCCGCGGGATTCCTTTGGCGCGCCTCTGCTCGCTGCAGCTGGCCGCGCGCGGACGCGGAATCCGATCGCCGCTCCAGATAAGTCTAATTTGCTCTCGGCGAGCCAAGCCGGGGGTACGTATCTCCCTTCTCTCTCGCTCCAATTTTCCCGCCCAGCTCCCGGTATTGACGGTGGATAAAGTAGCCGCGGTCGCCGCCGCTTTGGAGAACAAGAGGCGCGTGTGGGAATGCCGAGTGGAGCGTTTCTCGCTTTTCAGGGAGGAGGGAGTTTTGGGAAAAAGGCATGGCAAATCAGTCGGACTTGGGCGGTTAATGAGGCTTGGGTAAGTACTTGGAATGGATTTTGACTAGGGAGTGGTTATGATGGTTGAGGTAATAAGCATTTTTGGCAAACAGGGTTTTTATTATTTTATTATTACTAGTTGGTTGAATTATATATAAACTGCAAAAAAATGGCACAAGTCGTTTTTAATACTCAGGACGACCAAGAAAATATAAAAAATACATATACCGGAGAAAAACAAATTTAATGTGAATCTTGAATGGATATTAAATTCTGAACCGTAATAGAAAAACTTGGTTTAATTCCGTTAGTAGATTAATTATTAATTAATTTTCGTAAATCAGAAATCTAATTTATATATATTCAACACTCATAAATTTTGAACAATCTTATATATCTAACAAGAAATCTATGGGAAAAATTTCAAGAATTCTGCTCGAAATTTGTAGCTCCCCAAGTTAAACAGGCCAAATCACAATCACATTACTCCCAAATAGTATACGAAATCAAGAGATTCTCCTCGATCCGTTTACACCTTTGTAGCCGATTCTCATCCCATCATCGGCACAAATGAACTTATGCATACAAGCCGGCACATTAGCACACGCTTCCAAACCCCCGAATCCCCGTAAGCAAATATGACAGAGGAAAAGCCGACAATGGCCCTCCTCGACCAGCTCGCCTCTAAGCCCCGTCGAGTCTCTCTCCGTACCGAGAAGCGAACCTTTAGCTCAATGGCGCACAACACACGCCGGGCATTTTCCTCTCAATCGCGCCGAAACGAGAGCGAGAAAGACCGCGGCGGCGGCGGCGCGCGCTGAAAGCCCGGTAGCCGAAACTCCGCCGCCGCGCGCGGAGGTGGCGGAGAGTGTAGGACGCGGTCGCACAAAGGGCATTATTTACGCGCGTAAAGAACCCGGCCACTCGGGGGGGATTTTTCACATAATGACGCGCGCCGCTTTCATCTCCGGCGCTTACTCTTCTCGCGCGCGCAGCTCCTTTATTACCGGCGGCTGCCTGCCCGCCATTGTTCCCCCGGGGCCCGCGGATTTCTTTCCGACGAGTACTTGACGAGTTTGGGAAAACTCGCAGCGGGCGACCGGGGACTAATGCCCCTGTCTACCCCGACGCGCGCTCTTTCGAGGACTCGGGCGAAGGTGTCTGCGGCTCTCGGGGCTTCTTTACCAAGTAATCCGCCGCCGGTGTGCTTTCGCCGGGGTATTGTCGCGCTGGAGAGGTGCTCGAGAAACGAGGCTGAGGGGGACGTTATTAGCTCTGAATGCGCCGATTTCGGGGGACTCAATAGGCAAATGGAGAATTAATGATGACTTGGGGATTATACGCTTGTAGCTAGGGTAAATATTGAAATCGCGGTTGAACCTTTACTTCTCTTTCCAGGTGTGAAGTTTTGTTTTTAATTTTTTCAGCACTTGTAAAATTCAGGTTAGTAGAGCATGTGTATTAAAGAACAATTTTTTGAAGGAGAAATTACGCATATGACATATAGTTTGATTTTTCTTCAAATTCTTAAAGATAAAAATCTTATCGTATTCTAATAGTTTACTACATTAAAAATCAATAAATAAATTTAAATACTCTAATTATATGTTTTAACAATAATTAGTTTTAAGAAACATTTACATTTTTTTGCCTTCACGCCATGCAAGAATACTACGTTTTGAATATTTAAATACATAATCACTGAAACTCGAGGAATTCCGCAATTCATCAAAAAATCCGTATAAAAGATTAGGGATCTTTGATTTCCATCAAGCGCCCTACTAACTTCCCACGTAAATCCTCGAAATCCCGGTAAGAAGCTAATCCGCGCTCTCTTTTTTTTTTCCCGAAAAACCGGCAGGCAAATCATCATCATCTCCCTATCGCAATCGCACGCACTTTATCTAAACCTGCCTGCGCCTCGTCCAAAAGTGAGTCCCTTCCCCGGTCCGCACGTTTTTTCCCGCGCTCTCGCCGCTCGCGCAATATCTCGAGGGCCCCGGCTTTCCGTCGAAAAGTTTCGTTTAACCAGATCTTGTACCCACTTGACGTCGATAATTATCACCGCGCGTGCGCTCTCGATCTCTCGGTGTATCTGAGCGCTCCAGATCTAAAGCCCTCTTCCCTCCATCCTCCGGTGGGCTAATTACTCAGGCGCCTCTGGCTTTTTATCTTTAGCTGGCCGGAATCGTCGGCGTGCGGGGATTCCCCGCGCGTCGGGAACCGAGAGATCGACGCATCGGCTGGAGATTGGCTCGGATTAGCATGGCCAGATGAAAGGCGGTCGAATGTGGATGCTCGGCCGCGATGAGCTTTGGCACGTTTCTGCGTTTTGGAATATCATCGCGTTTTTTACGATTAGGCTTGAGAGGGAATTATGGAAATATATTGAAGGGAGATTGATCTGATGTGGATAGTGGAGGTCGTTGAGACGCGATGGAATCATGGAATTTTTAGTTGGTAAAACGCTGTTATAAATTGAGGGAAAATTTGAAAATGTATTAGTGGGGACTAAATTTTCTTGCAAAGGTAAATTTTTGAAAGTACTTTCTCATTTGAAATGAAAATTTGATCTACCATTTTAGTCATTTTAACTTTTTAAAACTAAATTACAAAGGATATTTGAGTATATTTTTATGTGTTAATTTGGAATTACGACATGTTATTTGTGCTTTATATTTTTAAACAGATTTTTAAATACTATATTTTATATTACTTTTAAAGTACGCTTTTGTTTTAAATTTACTTGGATTGTTTAAGTGAAAATGTTTAATATTACAGGAAATTTTTTTAAAATTCCACAACTTTTCAAAATGCTTAAATTAAAATTCTAATTTCTTCATTCTAATAAAAGTTGAAAATGTGAATATAAATCTGAAAAAAAAACTTTTTAAACACAATTCATATAGTTAAGATCAAAAGTATATGAAGCCATACTAAATTGAAATAAAATATTATCTTCCAGACATAAGTGCTTTTAACGTTTACCATCAAATGCATTCAATAATACTACGCAGAGTTTCTACTTTAATTGCATCCAATCAAAAGTTTGCACAACAATAATTCCAAAAGGTTACATCCACCGCAGTGCATGTTAAAAACAACATTATTCAAAGGCAGGAACTCTTTCACAGTCTCCAATCAAATTACTTTTTCTCTCTCGCCCGAAAGTGCGCACGAGAGCATCGAAATCCGCAAACAATTCGTAATACTCGTATAATCTCGTAACCATTACACGATAAACCAATGTCTCCCCGATCAAAATGCCATTGTTAGAACGTTTCTCGCAAAAACTGCTGCTCCTCCTCCGCAGCGCGATGAGAGTCACTGCGTCTGCAGAGGGTATATCCACGAGCATCGGCTGCACATCTCTCGGCGCGAGCAAATTAGCTGGCGCGCTCGGCAGCAAAGCGCGAAAGAGAATCGGCCTCGCGCATTGTGCCTCGCCCTCTCGTCCCTCCTCCAGCCTTGGTCTCTCCCTCCTTGACGGTACTCCAAGTTAATTAACTGTGTATACACCGGCAGCGGCAGCAGCAGCAGCAGCCAACTCCTACCGTTGTCTTGCTCCCGCCAATTGCCGTCGAGATTCGGCCTCTCCTCTCCTCTCCGCGCGCATGCGCGGCGCCCCGCGTTGTATACTTCAAGTTTCGCGTGCAAAGTTTCGGGGGCCCAGGCTCTCGCTAAGCGAGTTAGACAGAGATAAACTCGAGCGAGAGAGGGGAAGCGACCGCGCTGTATTGGCATGTAAGTAACTCTCTGTAACGAGGCGCGTACGTGTATAAGCTAAACAGCCGAGCCGGGGATATATCCCCCTCTTAATTCTCTCTCTCTCTCTCTCTTCTCTCTTCATCTCTCTCGCGCGCGCGCGAGGCATGATTTCATCAAGTTAACCATCGTAGGTTACGCCGAGAGAGGAGCGACTACGCGACACGCCGCCGCCTGAATCAACGGCAACTCGTCAATTTACTAAAGCCAAAGCGCTTCCAGTCCCTCGGTATTTTGCATCGGCGAACTACCGGAGCGGAGCTTAATTCCTTTTCTTTGCCGAGGCGGCTTCGCAGTCGGTTTACCGGTGGCTCAACTTTTGCCTCCTTAATTACGCGTCAAAGAGGATGTTATATTGAAATGATTGCGTTAGTTCTTGCTTCTCTGCTGGGGGATGCTCGAATGAATTTTTATCAGTCCGAGTATGGAGTAATTATGGCGAAAGAAGACCTTCGTAAATTAGGTAATTTGCTGATCTCAAAGCACAATTATAACTTCTGCTTTTAAAATAACAGGATGATACTGCTTAAAACTACAAACTGCCGATATCAAAAACCTTCAAGAAGTAAAAATTTTACCTCTTAACCCATTCTTTCCTTATTTTTCTTGGTAATCCCCAACGTCCCTCTATCCTCCGTACCAAGAAATTACCAATAATTCCCTCGACTAACCGGCTGCACTCGACGCTCGCAAATCGCATTTAGCTGTCCGATGCACCGGTATTAAAATATATTCAAGGCACATCACCTTCTTCATTGAGTTGTTGCTTAGTCCAAATTTAAAAAGGTCGTAGACCTTGTCACTTCCAACTTCATTTGGACGCTCCACCAAGCACACGTACCCCACAAGCTCCCTAAAAATATAAAAAAAAAAATTAAATAGAAAAACTATATAAAAAAAACATTATATACAAAAAACAATATATTATAAAAACAAAAATTAGAAAATAAACTTACACAGTCTTATCTTGATGCTGTAACTCGTCGAAATCTTCATCTAATGAAAAAGCGATCTCATCAGCCATTGTGCCAGGTTAGTTTTAATCTGAAAAATAAACATTTTAAAAACTTAATTTACACAATAAAATAAGAAAAGTAAGAAAATTAAGTTACTTACATTACAAAAAATAATCGATGCAGCCGGATGCAAAATCCTCCAACACGTGTCCAACGTTCTTGCGTAAGATTTTTTAATCTGACTATGGTGGAACTATAAAAGGGAATTACGGAATAGGACTGCGAAACAATGAAACTCGGTCGGGAAGTGCTTATAACTTTAATAAGCTTATCATTTTAAATAATTATAATTATTATTATAAATAATATATGATTTATGTAGTATTTAATAATTATAAATAATATATGATTTATGCAGTATATAATAATAATAATAATAATAATAGTAATAATAATAATAAAACATTAAAACATTTAAATATGTTCGCGGTTCTTATTCGCGGTTCTTGAACCTAACGACCCAGACGACCAATCAGATGCATTTATTAAATGCTTCACAACAAAGGCCATCACTTTTTTAAGAGAGGAATATAACTGGCAGCATATCTACTCCCGGCGGCGCGTCGGAGTTTCCCGAGAACCACAGAGGATTATTATCGTTGCCAAGCGGCCATGCTAATCGGCCGCGGATCCACTTTGAAATGCACCGCTCTCTCCGAACGGCGTGCACACGGCAATGAACTACCGCGCTCGCTGACTGCGCGGAGACGTCCCGTAATTGTTGCTCGGGCTGTAGACGACCGCAAACGCCACCGAGTGCACCTGCATCTCCTTTGACTTCTGTCCGTGATGCAGCGACGCTCGATTGCACGGAGCAGGATATTAATTATCCTTTCTTTATTTCGAGAGCTCGGATCTTTTTGTTTTCCTCCGATTTGTTTTTCGTGTCGTATGCTTTAATTATTAATTTAGTTGTTGTGAAATATAAATATCTCTTTATAAATGTGGCAGTGAGTTAAAAAAAATGTAAGATAATTAAACTTTGCTCGATCTAAATGAACATTTAAAATTGCTCTAGTAATCAATCGATAAGAATTCGCTTAAGGTTTGACCTGATAATATTTATATTTAAATACGGAAGCAATTATTATTTCATTATATATATATTTATCACTTTTAAAACTATACCCTTATACCCTTATTTTAAACCGACCAATTGAAATCTAATTTTTCATCAAGCTTCGGGAAAGTAATGCTAATAGTCGACATATTAAAAAGAAATGAGTAACCGAATTACGCTCCCAGTTCATGGCACAGAGCATTCGCCGAGTAAATTATTATATTCGACCATCGGCAAAAAAAAAAAAAAAAAAAAAAACAGGAACTTGGCCGCGACTGCAAATTCCCAAAAAATCCTCCACTCGATTGATTGCTTTATTTTTGATTCCGCCCGTCGCGCGAGCCTTGCGCGTTTTTTTATTTCCATTTTATACAATCCCGAACCTCGACAGGTCTGCGCGCACACAATGTACAACGCCCTCCTGTGCGATGCGCGTCTGTGTGTGCGTCTGCGTCTGCGTCCGCCAGGAGAGAGGGACGATTTGTCGGCGCACAAAAAGCGCAAAATTAAATTTCGCTCCCTCGCGCACAATATATATATATATATATATATATGTATACACGAGGCGGCTCGTGTGCGGGAGAGAGCGAAAAAGGATGGCGGCGGCGCGGGGCGCGAGAAAAGAGAGAGGGTGCAGCGCTCGTCCTCCAATGGCGTTTAGCGGCACGTTAACTATCGTTCGACTCCGCGCTCACCCCCGGGGCCAATCTCGCTAACCCGGTATTTACCGATGCCCCGGGCGCTGCTAAATAAACTGCGAAAAGAGAAAAGGGTGCCCGCAAGGCTAAGTAAGTGGGAGAATCCTTCTGTCGGCGCACGTGTTTCCCGCTCTCTCTCTCTCTCTCTCTCTCTCTCTTGCACTTTTCTCCCGGGCGCCTGCCTCTCTGTGTAGTTTCTTGTTTTTTTTTTCCCCAGTTGCTTGTCCCCTTGAAATGCGATCGGATCTAATTCTCGTCGTCGATGCCTTGTATATGCGTCTGTTTGCCGCTCCGAGGCTCCTTTTGGTCTTCGGGCCCCTTCGAACGCGCGGGATGAGATGCTGTAACGAAGTAAGAGTTAATTCGACGATAACGACGCGAATTGTGTCGGCTTGATGGGCGAAATTTTGAGCGATTCGAGAGATGGATTTTATCTCCCTTCGTCGTTTTGTTTGTCGCGTAATATGGTTCTAACGACTCGCTTTTGTCGCGCGACGAGCGAGGAGTCATCAATTATGTTTTTATATTCTGCCGCCTTTAAAAAGGCTGTAATTGATTTTAAACAGTTTATTATTTGCGTACGAATCGTATATGAAATAGCTTTTAAATGTTTAAACTACATGCAGTGTAAAATTCAAGTGAAATTTCGTAATATGAATTGTGAATATTTATTTTTTTTTCAAATGATGATTTAAAATGTTAACTTTTGTTTTTAATTTCACGTTAAAGAACGCTTGCGGTTTATTATGGCTTATTAAATTTAGTTTGAATTCCTGGTGAATAGTTACATGTATTTAAACTTTTAATTAATATTAACTGCAATAATTATTACGCTAATGATTACAGCCCAACGTGGCAATGAGAAAACAACTAAATATTTCTCGAGTGTCATTATTTAAAAAAATTCATAAAAACTAAGATATTGCTGTAAAATTTAGAAGGACAAACCTAGTGGCAGTTCCACGGAGTGCCGCAGTAATCAACTATGTCTCATAATGATTCAGCGACGACGGTTAGTTTATTATTGAAAAGATTTTTTTAACTCGTAATAAAAAACATTAAAATGAAAACTCTAATTGACGCAACAACCCTTCAACACACACACACACACACACACACGGAACAACTTGAGGCCCCCAAGTACCACGATGAAAAGGGAGGAGAGAGAGAGAGAGAGAAAGAGAGCGATCGGCTTGGCCGCGTTCATGTCCGGTCGCGCTTTAACTCGTCGTTATCGGATCGAAAATCGATTAGTCGAGGCGCTTCGGCCTTTATCGCTAATCGGATCTAGCTCTGCAGATGGAGCGGAAAAAGAGGAGGCCCGGCCGCTGCGACTGCACGCTGCGTGCATATGTCCTGCGAGCTGCGGCCCGGTCAAGCCGGAGGCCTTCGACTCGCGCTTCTATTTATCTCTGCTGGATACCTTTGTAGCTCTCCTCGAGTGCCTCTACCCCTTTTTTCCGAGCCATGTGTCGCAGATTCGCGGGGCCCCGGCGTCTCTCTCTCTCTTTCTTTCTCTCTCTCTCTCTTGCGCTCATTGCGCTTTTGCTCCGAGCGCTGCTTTCTCCCGCGCGCAGCGAGTAATGGAGTTTCGTAATTACTGTGCTTGCAGCGGCGCTGATTACGAATTTTGATAAGGGAACAATGGGGGGAAAGAAAAACTGGAAGCGCCGGAGATTTCGGGGCGCTCTCTCGGCGCGGCGAGTTTTGCTTGCGCAGCGGTGGTCCTTCGGCCTCTCTGCTGCGGGTTCAATTTAATTGCGACGTGATGCTGGTGTCTTGCTGGGACGCTGCGACGGGGGGAGACGGATTTTTCAGAGAAATTTGCCGGGTTTAGATTACGTTTCAGATAGGATTGGGTTAGCGTAATCTGCTTTGTCGAGTGCAGTTTATCGAGCGAAATTCAATTTCGATTTGTAATCGTAAATGTTGCTTTATCCTAAAAGGGAGGAATGTAACGTTCGGATTTTATATAATATAGGAGATATTTTATATTTTGTATGTCCAAAGGTTTAAATTTTAACACCTAAATCTAAACAGCCAATTATATGTCCAATTTTTCCAGTCAATACTTCTTTGTATGAGGAAAATCAATGTAGAATGCTTTCAATATTATAAAATGTAAATTTAGATTTCGCATCCTGCATAGACTTATCATTTGCAATTTGAAATTTTTATATTTCAAAATTTCAAGTCTGACTAACCTCGCACATTGCAAATACGTGGTACATAAAAGCCTTCAAATTTCGATAAAAAGTTGACTCCAAAAGTAAAAAACATTCTATTAAATTTACTAGAAAGCCAGAAATCTCCAAAAATTAAATGAATTCATTTTTGCGAAGTATTATTGTTAATCAGCTTATGAATTAATTTAAAAAATTAGACTCATCAACTTTCTAATCTAACCAACAGGAAGATTTGTTGCAGTGAATTTACTGATTTATAAATAAAAATTTTCATAAATACTTCAATCAGTGAAATTTTTACTAGGTGATATTTGGAAATGTATTTCGTTAATTTTTAAATTATATAATTTTAATCATCTACATTAATTCAATCTTATATATAAACTGTATTTTTAGGTAAATTCCATTTCACAATACACAAGACAAATGTATGTGCAAACTAGTTTTGTGTAACTGTCGCCCGAAATACATTTAGCTGCTGTTGCAAGTGTAAGTACAGTAACGAGGCGGTAATCGCATTTTCAGTACACCTTGCTTAAATTTGACTCCAAAATTGATTTCATTTCCTAGAGACGTAACTACAAAATAGTTGTATAACTTAATTATTCAAAACTTATTAGCGCACTAATTAATTATTAATTTCAACGCAAAATAGTCAGATTATCGGAATAATTCGAAAACGTTTGACATCATATCAAGCATTAAACTAATAACGTTTTTTTCCTAGAAATAAATGAAGCAAGATACAGTTTTAAAAAATTTAGAAAATTTAGACTTCCCTATCGATTTCTGTCATCAACGAGTTTTATATACTTTGCAGTATTAAACTGCACAACAGCGGCCCAACAATACGCATTAAACCATAAACATAAAATGCCGATTAACGAATAAGTTTAGAAAAGCCCGTAAACGCAGTCGCACTTATATAGAAGCATCAGAAAATCCGTGGACACTGCAACGAGATAATACGTCCGTCCGACTGCCGTTCCGCTCTTACGAACGACCGACTGCAGCGTCGGCGCACAGCCACCGAGGCAAAAGTCTATCCCCGCGCGCGTGATTCTTTCGCATCAGCGCGCGGTCGGGCGGGCGAATTCCGGGGTAAAACCCGTGAAAAATGAAGCACCGGCAGCTCTCTTTCTATCGCTTCCGCGAACTCAAATGGGAAAAATGTGCAGTGCGCGACGGAAAGAGAGAGAGAGAGAGAGAGAGAAGTGGCGGCGGCAGTCGGCGAATATAAAAAGACGAGTGCCGGAGCGCGAAAGGCAAAACGTCGCGCGGAGGCCCGCGAGCACACACGGACGTGGCACGTACGCGCGCGATCCCCGGGCCGCGCAGAGTCGCTCTCCTACGGCTTTTTAGAAATTCGACGCGCGGCTATACATAGGTATAGACGTAAAAGCCGAGAGCGCGCACACGCCAGCCATGTTTGCGGGTTTATAAATTGGGTTCGGCGCTGAGGATTTTTCTATTAGGGTAAAATTGGTTCTTTCAACCGCCACCAGAGCGCTCCTACCCTCCTCTCTCTCTCTCTCTCTCTCTCCGCGCGTTCTCTCTTTCTCGCTCCTTTTTTACCATTTTCCGTTCCTCTTACGCCGCCCTTGCTATTCGTTTATCCCTTTTTCATTCTTCTCCCTCTCCGCGGGCTCTCGCGGATTCTGCACTGCGGAATACCGCGCGCGCGCGTCTTTCTTCCGTTCGCGCGCGCGCGGCCCGCTTGATTTTTCCATCGCTTTCGTTCTCTCCCTCTCTCTCTCCCTCTCTCTCTCTCTCTCTCTGCGCGAAATCCAGCTTTTTTTTCTACTCTCGCGCTGCTTGTGTCTTTCCTTCAATCAACGTTTTCCCTTGTGTGCCCGTGCACTTCTCTTTTGTATCATATTTGCAGTTTTTCATTTTCCGACGCACTTCTCCGCAATGCGCATTGTGCGCATTTTCCTTTTTTCCCTTCTTTGAATTATTATATCTTTACGTATTTTTTCCATTTATCCCGTTTCTATAACTTTCGAATGCAAGCGCGTTCGTTCTCGGGAATGGCTCTTTGTGACTTTCCAGTTATCATGCTTTTCAATGCTGAATTTTTTAAGCTCTTTCGTTTGACTGTTGTTTTGTTTTCTTCACTTTAAGCGCATTGTCATAGAAATATGTGACTGCCGCTTAATTGAAAAGAGCCGAATGAATCAGCTTTTATGATATGTGAAGCTCTTTAAAACTCTTCTGGGTAATGAAATCATAAATGCACGCAGAAACGATGTGAAGTACTAAAATTTATCGCCGATACAAAAATCTTCTTTGCTTATTCAAATATCAAACAAACTTGGCATCTGTCTTTACAAATCTATTTATTACTAAACTAGTGAAACATTTATGTATTCAATTATTATTGTGCTACAAAAGTATTATCATTTCAATTCACGAAATTTTAATCAAACTATCTTATGAAATATTCTATTGTAATTATATAGTTTTGTTACCGTCCTTATTTTCGATCAAAAAGTCTAGGATTTGAGTATAATTATGTACATGCAACATTTTCAATAGTGCTCTGCTCTATGTATGCATTAGTTAGCATAAAGAGTAAGAATCTAATTTTTCTGTACAATTCTGTACAAATTGGCTGTTAAATAAACTTGGATTTAGAAAGACACGAACAATTGATGCTCGTAAGATTAATAATTCTCAAAGCTTTTCACGATCAATCCAAGTGCATTCAACGCAAATTCGAAACCATCATTAGCAAAAAGTTAACACGATCTAAAATCGATATTTTTTAATAAAAAAGTAATCAAAAAAGCATTTAAATGTATACGTTACAGTTCTTCATCTAAAAACCAAATCCGACCGTATGCGTGCGAACGTTCGGCAGGCAGCTCTGCAGGTTAACAAAAACGTAACGGAAGGTAGTCGAGTCTAGTCAGCGTCGTTACCAGAGGCGCGTCGTGCCGTCGCTGTGGCAGGCTCTTGCAAAAGTCGATATTTCCGTCAATGGCGTTATCGGTGTTTCCTAACATTCTGCCCAGCGTCGTTTGTATAAACGAAGTTATCTATCAAAGTGCCCGTGCCCTTTTGCTTTCCTAGCTTTTGCGCTTCTTGTCTTTGACTTACGCCACTGCCTGGATACGTATCTTTACTTTCCGAAATTTTTCTTTGCAGCAAACCTCGTTTCGTTGGACTTCCTCTTGATTTCGATTGCTCTGTAAATACCTGCAATACCACATTCTTAATTTTATTTCCCATACAAGGCGTGAAAGTCTTATTTTCGAAACTTGTTCGCCCTATTTTTAAAATTACCCTAAATGTTTCAGTAAGTTTATTAAGATATGCGAAATTTGTCTACAAGTAACCCTAGGAATACTAGAAATTGAAATATAAAGATTGAAGACTGAAAAAATGAACAAGTATTTATTGGAAGTATATAATTGGCTAGAATGGCTAGAATTAAACGAATTATCTCTAAATGTTACAAAATCAGTATATATGGTTTTTTGTAATAAAGATTTTTTGATGTAATTTTTTTTAATCGATAGGATTTGATCTCACCTTTTGAATGTCAATAGTTAAAATATGTACCATTAATTATGCTCTCTTAAAAAAGAGATGGCCGGATGTTTTGAAGCCGTGCGATAAAGCCGTGAATCCGTCAATGTGATTGGTTCGTTGGTTTTACTACTAGATTTTAATTTTAGTGACTAGATTTAAAACTAGATTTAAAAGATTTTTATTAAATTTAAGTATATTATTTTGAGTATATATAAAAGTCCCTATGCATACTTCCGACAAGAAAGATGAAGATCAGTGCTTCGCAGTTTATTTCACGCGTTGCAGATTCCACCATCCAGCTTAGTAGCTGCATTTTTTGCAATTGCCCCTTCTTATAGAGGTTCTTGCCGGGGTGAAGATAGGTCATTGGGACTAATTATTTATTCATGAAAGCATGATTCAACCGCTAATGGAATGCTCGATTTTATATGCTGATGGCACCTTTAAAGAAATAATTAATTTTTTTCTATTTTAAAAAATTACTATCGCATTCAATTTTAATTATGTTTGTAGGTGAGACCATCCATGCCGCATGACATCGCGCAGTTGTACACATTCTATCTAATGAAGAACTTATCGGTATATACTTTTTGTTTTACATTAAAACTTGCTTGTACTTTTCAAAATACCGATTTCACGTACGCTGAGATACAGTGCATCTGTAACGCACATAAATTTAGCTAGTATTACTAAGTTGCACTAGTTTTTAGGGTTTCCCTGCAGTATTCGTTTTCACGAAATCGATGACTGTTGCAATATACAAGGCAGTCCTAAATTTTATTCTTGATTTTCTGCCACCCCTGAGAAATTTATCAAGAATAGTGTAGATTTTGAGAGGGCAGTCATCAGTGCTATACGCAGTGTGCTTCCGCAGACTCAAATTTCTGGGTGTTATTTTCACCATTGTCAGGTAAAGTTAAATAGAATATAAAATTCAATGTATATTACTGTGTCAATAAAATGTAAATAATTTTTTTTTCAACAGTCTATAATTAAATACTGGAAGATGCAGCTGCGAGTACCGGCGCAGTATAATTTTAGACTAAAATATGTTTTAGCCCTTCCATTTTTACCTCCCGACAAAATTGAAGAATTTTTAAAATCTGTAATTGCCGTCTTGAATCGAGATTTTGTACACAATTCTGATAAATTTTTTAGATATTTTATTAGGATGTGGTTACCATAAGACACATACATAAGAATAGTGATGCCGCTTGAAAAATTGCGTCTAGGGTCCCCAAATTATTTCATTCAATATATAGATATACTTCCAACGTTATTTTCACTCTGAAGTTTGCAACTTGGAGTAAAATAATTTGGGGACCCTAGACGCAATTTTTCCAGCGGCATCACTGCATAAGAAACATAATTTCGGTTTTTGGGCGGCAACACAAAACGAGTAATGTCTGTGAAACCTTTCATAGATATGCGAAAAATTTTATTGACATCCAACAAGAATTGTGGATTATGCTAGCTATGTAATTAATTTTGCTAAGTTGATATCCTTTCTAGAAATTAATTTAGTTATTAAAATCTGAAGAAAAATTTATGTAATTATCAATAATTATTTTAATTTTAGAAAAACTGGCGAAATTAATGACAGTATGTAATGTTAGGTACAATACTGTCGTGTCGTTAATGCCAGAGTTATTAGATGAAGCTGGCCATCTTCCATGATGAGAGATGATAGAGAGTTGCGCAATGTAATTGAACCTCAGGATTATGCGTAAGTACTTCTCGAAATTTTCAATGATTTTAAAATATATGTATATAAATAAATAATTTTGAAAATCGTATTTTTATAAATTTTCTTTTTTTAAAGTCATACCGACACCTCCTATCGGTATAATCATATCTCAATCGCAGAATATTTGTAAGTTTAGAATAAATTAATAAATATCAAATTAACATACTTTTGTCTACATTTTACAGCCATTAATGGGCACATAAAAACAAAATTCACTTCCATCCCCAGTCGCTTTGAAAATGCAAGCTATGGATGCGGATCCAGAACTGATGGGCAATGCAAAATTACTGTTAATATCAGTAATTTGTTACCCATCGAAGTAGAGAAATTCGAATTAGAGAATTAGGTGTAGCAGTCAAAGTAATCGAATCTATTGACATTAACCTTATTTAATTTATTGCAATTTATTGCTTTAATTGATTACTTCTTTAATTTTGAGATGTTTCTTTTCTAATATCGTGTGAAAATATGGATTGCATAACGAGAAAAGAAAATGTGCCTCCTATGTTAGAACGGAACTTAATGCACGGAAATAAAATGACTAAGAGACGATTTTATTGTGAATGACGTAAATTTATATTTGAAATTTTTGAAAATAACATCAAATTGGTTCATGTTAGAAGAAAAACTTATTTTTGTATAATTTATAAGAGCGACCACTCAGACAGCTCAACCTCCCATTGCCTTCCGCACAGAGTGCAGAAGGTGAACGATCATCGATGACTGAGTCTTCGAACAAGCCGAACACTCAAGTCGTCCTCACGCTCAGGAAGGAGAGCTACGTCTCCTCATCATGGCTGCATCGACTCCTACTTTGGGTAGAAAGTCTGTGAAGATATACTACAGAAATGATCCTGTGAAGTATGATCTTAATTTTTCGGTCTTCGGGCGTCGTACTTATGCCAGCCAAAGTGCTAGTTTGCTTGTGGAAGGCAAGAAAAACCATCAGCCATCTGGTGTTTAAAGTTGGTATTACAGTAGTTTCGGCGTGAGTGAGTCAGTGAGAGAGCACGTGTTCAGTATGCGTATTCTCAGATAATTGAGACAAAAATAGATGCTTAGAAAACGTTTTAGATCTCATTCGCAACTATTTATTATGTAACAATTATTAGTAATTCCAACGTTTTTTTATATATTTCATGAAAAGTTTAATTAATATAATATAGCATATTAATAATGTTTAAAATATTGTTATATGGAATGTGATGCAATAAAAAATTTAATTAACAATATGTATTAATAATTATAATAACGTTTAATTAATAATAATTATTATGATAAAATAATTATAAATAATTATTTCATTCAGAAATTACATACTTTCTTTAATTTTACATTCTTAAATTTAAACTGTATTTTAATTTGTGTTTATTTATAATTAAGCATTATTAACATGAAAATTCGCCTAACTTTTAATTAAACTTTTGTAACTATAGTTTGTTTAAAATTAGTAATGCAAAAAGTAAAATACGAAAAAATTCAAATGCATATAGGAAACTTAAATTATTATTTGTATTAAATAACTTATTAAAACGTGTTAAAATAGGAAAATAACGAATATTGAAATAAAGTCCATTCTTATAAAGCGAGAGGAAAATTATGTACAATTACAAAACGTGATAAACTTTCATGCGTAATTAAATATTTCACTAAAATTTCTATCAATTTTATCGCCACGCCATTTATATTCATTGATAATCATCGGATAATAAATTATTTGATGGAAAAGTCGCAAAAATTAATTAGCCCGTCACATAAAATAGGGAAAAAGCCGAATTCGCAAGCAGCCGCCTCCATCCCGTCGGGGCTACAATCGCCAATCTGGCGCAATCATTTTTCAATAGTCCCCGGCTCCGAATTATTAATTTCGTTAGCGCGGTGCTCTCTGTGTAACGCTGTAATTGCGTGGACCGTCGCCGTCATTTTCGTCTGACGTTTTACACGGGAGGGTTATAATTCTCTCCTCTTTGTAGTCTCCCATCATATCGGGAAATCGAATTTTCGTCGAAGAATGGGCCGAGGCTTGATTTTACTTATCATTTTTATTACGCGCGTTTTATCGAATATAATCAAATTGAAAATCGCTCTCGGGGGGTCGCTCTTAAATCGTTCCGCTGAATGTAAATTTTATTAAAAAGAAATCTCGTTTTATGTGCTTTGCGGTTTGAAGAGCAAATTGAAAAACTAATGACGTGGTTTCGAAATTTGCAAAGATTGAAGTAATTTTTTGGTAAAATGCCCTCTCGAAATTACGCGTTATTCAATTTTGAAGGATTTATTTTAAAAATGCACTTTATATTTCAAATGTATTTGAACAAATAAGGAAAATTGACGAAAAGTGAGGGGACATTACAAGTTTTTTGTGCAGGCAGGAAAACCAAACTGTATTTAGCGGAAATTTATTATCATGGTATTACCAGAATATATAAGGAAAATGTGCGATATCTGAGTTTAAATAAATCATACATGATGTGCTTTATTATCGAACTTTATTATCGAAACTTATTAGGCTTATTTTTAAGTCTTAAAATGATAAATCTCAATATTATTCAACTACACCTAACTTTGCAATCGTTTTTAAAAAACCAAAAAAGCTCTTACAAATGAATCGCCGATCGAATTCCAAAGCAATGAGAGTCCAATCTCGGTGCGTCACTCGTCAAAATGAACTTTCGCCTAATACCGGCACGAGCATCGCTTAATTCAAAATCCCTTCTCCACTAAAAGTACACCCACCGGCTCTCTCTCTCTCTCTCCCCCGCCCCCGCAAAGCCCAGGCAAAACGACTAGGTAAAGATCGAGGGAGCGCTCTCCCGTAATAGTCGGTCGAGCGAACTCAATATCGCCATGCGAAAACGATGTGAAATGGGATTGATGTAATTTGGTTACAGTCGTTGGCGCGGCGAGAAGGACAGCCGGCACTTCCAACCGCCCTAAAACTCGGAAGGCCCGTCGGGGTTTGATTCTAATGACTTATGAAGTCAAGCCAAATGACCGGGCCGGGTATATACACTCTTTCGAGGCGGCGGCGGCTCTCGGAGTAACCCGCGGCAAATCCAATAATCTCCCGGGGCCCCTCGGAACAATCGCTCCGGCTGGCGCAAGACGAGAGCGAATAAATATTGTGAAACAAGAGAGAGAGAGAGAGAGAGAGCGATTGACTTTTCATTGATTTTACGCCCGAGCTGCTGCGCCCGATGAGATTTTTCCGCGGTCGAGCTCTCTCTCTCTCTCTCTCTTTTTTCCTCCTATCCGCACTTTGGCTTTTTCGCCGCAGATCCCGCGCACGAGGGGGGGAGAGCGGGGCCTGTGTGTCTGTCTCCGTGCACGCTCGACGGAATATCGCGGGATGGGATTCGCCGCACACGACGGTATTATTAAGTTCTTTTGTTACGGCTCTCCGCCGTGGGTGGGCCGAAATCGTTTGCGTTTGCGTTAGGGTCGATCGGTTTGGAGGAATGATAGCCGAGCTCCAAGAGGAATTACGAACTGTTCAATTGGCGGGAGGTTCTTTTCGCTCTTGGTTTCGTGCACGTTCTTCCAAGTCAGGGGGTAAGAGGTGGATTTAGTTCGGGGGAATCTATGAGCGAATGGGGCTCTTCTCTTTTCTATTTTTTTTTTTTTTTTTTTTTTTTTACGAAAAACGTATTTCGCGGGTTTCTGTAAATGCTTTGACGATGACTAATGTGAAGGTTATTATTTTAGCACACTAAGATATCTTGTGTATACAACGTTGGCACCTGCGTAAAGACGTATTTTAATTGATGATCAAATATGCAGTGCCCTAAATTTTTCCAGGCGCACATGCGCCGTGTAAAGCTTTATTTAGTGAAAAGAAAACAGTGCGTAAAATTAAACGTACCCAGTAGTATAAACATAGTTTTCATTACGAATAACTTAAAACTGTACGTAGCAGAAAGTTAAGGAAGGCAGTTACTTTGAGTTTTGAAGTATTAACAGTAATTAGTAACTATTTGAATCTGTAAGTAAAGTTTCGACACGTATAAAGATAATTCAATTACACTTTCGGTGTATGTAAACAAAATTGAGTAAGAAGTATGCCGTTAGCCATTTTCGATGATTTGTCGTTCAAGATATTGTAATATTTTAGCAACTATACGTGTCATGAAATGTTGAAAATAATAACTCATGTTTTCAAAACACAATAATACAAAATTTAAATTAACTGGAGTGTATTAGAAACTTCCTTTCACGAAGTTTACATAATTTTTTTAAATTTGACTTTTCACCGAAAAATTTTGCTGCAAACTAATTTTTCTGAAATTTTCCAAAATATCCGATTTTAAACAACTACATAATCAGGAAATAAATTCTACGCAATATAGAAATTGTCATTTTCAAGCCAATATTTAAATAAACAGCATTAAAAGACGTCGAAAAAAAGCATTTCGCACGAGGGTTCGCCCGGCCAGTTAAATCTTGCGAAAAAAAAAGGACGGCGCCCGGGACGAGGGACTGAAAGGAATCTTAACTTTTCCTTATCGAAAATAAGTCGTTAGTCGGCCTTTCATCTCGCTAAACGAGTTTTCGCGGCGCGCCGCGCGCGCAAACTTCTTTCTCCCCGTGCGTCGTTTATTTTTTCTCCACCCCTTCCACCCCCCCCGCCCCACTCGTACACACGCGCACACAGCGGTAAGGCCTCCCCCCCCCTCCCCCTTTGCCTTGCTTTAAGGGATTTTTCAATTTTCACCGGGCAAACTAATTCAATCGGCCGACACTCCGAGCGAGTCACGCGTGTCTCGTCTTTGCCGCTCGCTGCAGCGGACAATCTTGTAGCTCCTTTGCCTTATATCGAGTTTCCTTTGGCCTTTGGCGCGGGAGCCTTTTTTCTCCGAGGCTCGGCCCGCGGAAAAGTGATTTTTCAGGGGTTAAGGTGAAACTTTTAGTGGAGGAAAATTTCGAGATTTGTAATTCGGATTTGTTGTCCTTAAAATTATCTTGCGAATAAAGGAAACATTGTTTCATGTTTTTAATATGCTTTATGTTTTCAGGATGAAGGATGGAGAAAAATGAAATGTCAATATTTTAATTGATTAATTTAAGTACTTTTAATACATTAAAGAAACATATATTTTTAAGGCGCAAAAGTGTAGAAACCGATTGCTATAAAATATTACATTAGGTTTGCGAAACATTTTTTGTAAATAGGGTGAAATATCAGTTAATTTATTCTGACAAATAACATCATTTAATTAATTAATATCTGAACGTCCACAAAAGCGTAAGTGAGTGTTAATTAAAAAAAAGCAAAGAAAGCTCCAATCCAATCAGTAAACATTTTTATCTGAAACGTTTATTATTGCATATAGTAACAATTACACATTTTTAATCTGAATTAAAAAAACAAAGATCTGTTTTTTGTAATAATATAAGATACTTATAAAGATGATGCAAAGTGTGCAAAATAAAGTACCATTACATATGAACAAAAAATTTTTTTTCTGCCTACTATGAGCTTTAACTTTCGACAATACCTACAGGTTTTTTCCTACAGGTACTTTACCTTTACCTTCATTAATTTGCTACTCAAACAAAGCAGCACTTACAGGTTATTTAAAACAGTTATTTTTTATGTTTACCATTATTTAATGCGAATATTTCGAAGTACTTTTTCCCTTTTCACGTATCCAAAGCAGAATTTATCTCCATCCCTTCCTATCGCCACGAACTAAAATCCACCCTCTTCGCAAAACTGGTAGCAGTTTAGTGAAAGCAAGTGTCGACGATTGCCGCAAAAACAGGAGACAAGCGTGCGCGCGCGCCTCCCTCCCAGCCTCGAAGCCCTACGAGAGTTATCCCACTCATGGGGGGGTTGAATTTTAATGGGGAAGTAACGGTTTCCCGGGGCAGTCCGTGTCGGCTCAGGCTTTGGATTGGCCGGCTTGCGCACAATGCCCCGGCAAAGAGGGCGCGTGCGCGCGCGGAAACAGCCAGAAATCCTCTTAGCCGAGTGACGTCTTTACGCAATTATCCGTAATTGGAGCCCTTATCTCTCTTCGTGCGTCTTCGGGCGCAATCTAATTAGGCGCGGAGAGCAAGACCGGAGGCTCGCCCGCGCGCGAAAACGCTCCGTAGCCCAGAGCGCCTGCGCGCACCTCTGCGCCGCGTCGGAGGAGCTGCCGCGGGGCTGATTTTTTTCCTCCTTTGTGCGCGGCTTTTTTTTCGCCGGGGGACGACGGAGCAGAATGGGAGGAGTTTGACGGATGACGATGCGGCCAGATATGGACACCTGAGGAAATTCCTGTTTATGCAGATTCTCGCACTGGGTTGCGATTGAAGATTCGATTAGCGACAGATTTCGTATCGATTACATTGAATTGTGATAAATTATCTGCCACTGAATTTTAAAGGGAAGCACTTTTGTTCTGATAACTGGATTTTTCGGTATCTTGAACTACTTGCGATCAACCGTCTAAATCGTGTAATCGCTGTTTTCAAATGCCGATCGATGGGGTTTTTCCGTAAGAATTCTTGCCAAATGGAATAAGTCGCGCGTCAAAGAAAAATGTAGCAATCATTCTAGTGAAAGTTTGGCAGCGCAAATAGATATAGAGGCGTACGTCATTGCTAAAAGCCGAATCGCGATGTCTGCTTGTTTTCACATCACCAGCAGAGAATCACCTCATTTCCAAGTATATAAAAAAATCGCAAAATACTCATCCGACGATAAGAAACAATTGATAACGGCGACGCGCCCGTAATGTTTCCGTAATGGGCCCGATATCCGCTATCGACGCAAATTAGAAGTAAGAAATATCTCTCCCCCCACCGAAAAGGACAAAAAAGCTATATGAAAACTGTTTACTTCGCCGACGACGAGCGATGAACCATAGAATATTTCCAAATCAAGATTTGACGCGGCCGTAATCGGCTTTTTTTGCCCCTCCCCCCACTGACAGCGTTGTACAAACTTGATGGGGCGCGACGCGGATTACCCAGAAGTTCGTTAGCAGGACAATTAAGACGGGCGAGGAAAAACGCGGACCTTATTCCCAGACAATTTCACTTCCTTGTTTTATAGACCAAGCGCTGCTCTCTTACCCATGTAATAAATATTTTTAACGAAGTCTCAAGGACGGTTTATTTGTGTTTTAATCTGCGCGAACGGCTCGAGTATTTTTTACGCTGCCCTCATTAAACGGCTTTTTTGATTTCGCAATCTCGTTTCGTCATGCAAGCTATTCAGCGATTGTGGATTCTTTCGATTGTTAGCGAATGCTGTAATGATAGCGGAGCTTGAAATTCGTTACATCACGAAAACGAACTTTTAAAATTAACATTTGAAAACGTCAATGAAATTAAAAGTTTCCGCGTCGATCAATAATGCTAAAAGCAGTAATTACCCTTAATTATTGGCAAAATTGATGAATTTATACGTCGGATGAAATTTCGCCTTCGAGGAGAGCAGTAGTCTTATTACATCCCCTGCAAGCAGGTCTTTCATAAGCTGACAAGATCCAAGATGCGGAGGCGTCAGGCGAAAAGGTCGACATCGTCTTATCGAAATCGAGAAATAATTAAATGAAAGCATTTCACTCCCCGGCCTTGATGAGCGTCTTAACGAGGTTCTCCCGAATTATCAGCAATTATCGAGCCTTCGACGTAATTATGTTAGCCGCGCTGAAGTTGGAAAAGGTGCCGCTAAATGCATTTACTGCCGGGTAGCCAAGTCCATTGAATGATTTCCGAGAGTCGATTCGTCTTGGGAACATTTTTCACTCAAAGTTTCTTTTATGCTTTTAATTGAAAGGCATCGTGTTGGCTGTAATTACTATTTATTTCTTTGCTTCTTGAATTTGATCGATTTGCGTTCGCGTTGAGAGAAAATTTTTGCAGCGGTAAGGGTTGACGTTATCTTTAAAATGCAATTTCGAGTGGAGGAAAAATTTAAAAATGACTGCATATCTTACAGTAAAAGAGACTTTAATAAACAAGGTTATCAAGAGATTATTATTCAAAACAATACTTGCAGATATAAAAGAAATTAATACAATATTAATGATACGAAACATGGAATATTTTCTTTTGGGGGGACAAATAATTTAGAGAGGCACTTTTTTCAAAGTTCTTCATTAATATATTATTGATTTTGAATGTATTTTATTTTTAAGATTTCTATTAACCTAATTTATTTTTATTCAAGTATAAAAGCTACAGATATGTTTCAATTTTGAATCTTCAATAATTAGTTAGATAATCTGTTTGTAAAAAATAATTTTGTAAATAATTCTTGTAATTTTTAATAATTTATAAAATAATTTTTTCTAAAAATATTATTGTATACATTTAATGTTATAGGTATACTGTTTTCCTAGAAAGTTTCTGGTAACAAGTTCATTTTATTTATTTAATTAACAAAAGTATTTTATCATATAGTGCTTTTATATACTATTTTTATATTAAATTAATTTTATATCTTTGTTAATATTACACAATATACTTATCAAACAATTCCCAACAAATTAATACTTGTAAACTTTAGAAGTTACGTTTTCTTTTTATACGACACTTGATTAACATGTCAACGAAGTTATATTCCTCATTTATCGCCTTAGATAAATTCATATCTGAATTTTTTCATATTTTGAAATTAATATATAGCATCAATTTTTACACCATTACGATTTATTTCATATTTTTCTTTATTTAAGAGTTATTTATTTTAACGTTCTAGGCTAACTCCTCTTAAGCGCGGCTTCAACCACAATACTTATGTTAGGTGTAGTATAATAAAATTACAATTTTCATTTAATTTCAGATATGGATATTAGCTCTTGTTCATTTTTCTTGATTCCATCCGTTTCCCTACAGCAATGTTGCAAAAGCTGTCCCTTGAAGGTAGTAGATGTTGTAGTCGGTCTGATCTGAATTGGTAGGGCATTCCATATGGATGGTCCGAATGAGAGAAAGGATAGTTTTATAAAGTCCAGTTTGCAAAATGGAATGTTGAATGTTAGAGGATCTAGTCTCAAACATTGGGTGGCCGTATTACACCTTAGTGTCAGATTCTCAAACAGATAGTTAGACTGTCCAGTGTGTAGAATCTTGTGCATTTGTGTACAGATAAAGTACTGTCTTCGCGTTTTAACCTTCAGCCATTTGAGTTAATCATACAATGGACTTATATGTGATCATATTTGTTTGCCATGCAAGTGAATCTTACACAGTAGTTGAGGTCTCTTTGAAGAACTTTATCCGATTCGAGTTTAATATTTATTTATACGCTTTTTATACGATTATAGCCAATTTTATACAATTTACAATAGATCATATGCTTAAGTTTTACTGTAAATCAGCAAATAGTACTATATCTACTTACACATGATGTAAACCTGAGCTTTAGATTAGCGGATGACCATAACACCGAAAAAACATTTTCAAAACTAATAGGCCTCCTCTTTCAACATCTTTATTGTCGAGCACAATCGATTCTCCCAAAAGGCCCTCAAGAACACCAATCAAAGTTGCGTTTCGAGCCTGTTTTCCACAAAAGCCGGAAAAATATTTTGGCTGCTCATTCACCCGCCGTCGGACATCGAGAATATCCCATGGAGATTCCATCGAGCTCGAAGAATCGCGTGACACGACACTTCGGGGCCACAATGCAAGGAGAGACGGCGCGTAACGCGATGAGTAGCCAGTTCGTACGTCAGAGATGCACTGGTGGAAACTGCGTCCGGTTTTTGTTGCCCCATGTGGAACTGGAAAACGAGACGATTTTCCATTGTGCCAGCTTAGTTCGTAGGTGTAAAAGGCGTTCGTTCTTTGAATTTGTTTTGGACGAGCTTCTGACTCTTTGCTTTGTGATATTTCAAAGGCTGGACAATATCCAAACGAAAATAATGAAACTTTATTTGCAGTTTTTTTGAAATTGTGTATAAAGCTTTCTTTCTATTTCGGTTAAAATTTTTTATGTCATTCCTAGAATTTCTTATTATTTTTTAACAAATTCCCTTTTAAAACTCAAAGTACAAACTGGTAGCTCATCGGATGAAATTTTTCGTTTGTCTAGTTTTATTCACTGTTTTTACAAAGATTATTTATTTTCGCTGACACTTTTCTTTTATTTTTATCAGCAGAAAATATTTCCTCCGTTTCGTGCAATAAAAGTTATAAATATTTCTTACTCGAATGCCAAACTTTGAGAAGTATACAAAAGGTGATCTATAATCAGTCTTAAATCCAAAGCATTTCGAAAGCATACACGAAGACTATTTTAAAGGCCGCAAATCCGGTTCGATTTTTTGCGCTACTTACGGCGCGCAAGCGTTAAATCGTTTTTAAACACGTTAGGGACAATTTTCCATCGTCAACTCAAACTATCTCACCGCACGTCCCTGCAAAGGGCCTCCTAACGAATCAAATTTAATCTTTAAATATCCTCCGGTTTCATAGCCATTAAGCCTCGTTTGCGATTGGCGGTCGGAGCCTCTCTCTCGGTCCTACCCCAATTCTCTCTCCTTCATCCCTGGAATCCCATCCGCTCGCTCGAAAGAAAGCCGCGCGGCGGCCGTGAGTGAAAAAAGTGCAGTATTTTGACACCCCGGTGAAACGGGGCCCAGCATGTGGGCCCACCCAATTAGGTGCAGCGAAGACGCGCGCGCGCGCGCTCGCACGCGAGAGAGAGAGGAGGGAAAAAGGTGCATTAAACTCGCGTTCACGCCTTTCCAATTTTTTCTCCGCTCATGCGCGGCTCTTTGTGCGTCCCCGGCTAATCTCGCGGCGGCCCCATTGTCCTCTCTCCGCTTTATTGTCGTCGGCTCTCTCGCTCTCTCTTGAGAAACCTGTTAATGGTCGGCGGAGACGATGGCTGTGCTTCGTTGATGGATAACAAGAGTGGATGGATGCGCGTACACGGGGCAGATTGTATGCCTGCTATACCCCGGGCGAGGATTCCGGAGGACGGGGTTGAGAAGTACACACCGAGTTAAAGGGTACGAGGTGCATTAGGTTAGGCCGAGAATGGGCTTTTTGTCATGATTTCCGAGGCGCGTGAATTCTTTATGGAGCTTAAATGGAAGGGACAGGATGTGGCGCGACAGGGAGAGGGATTTTTTTTTTTATGGATCAGTTTTCGAAAGGGCGGGATGATGTTTAATGTAACGAATATTCGCCAGGTATTCATTCGGACTGATTAAATTTTTGTTAATTTTAAAAATTCTTATTGCTGCTCAAATATTTGCACAGATTGGGCCACTAAGAAGTGTTGAATTAGTTTACTTAAAACATGTTTAAGATACAAGAAGTTTCTTGAAAAAAAAAAAAACATTATTGATGACTTAAGAGGTAAATCAACATTGAATTTTAAGAACTCTACGCGCAATCGACGTATTCAACTCATCTGTCACTTTATTTTAGTAAAAGAGGGGTTTCCACCGATATCTAATCGGCGCGAATTTAAAAAGCGCGAAAAAGGAAAATATTTTACGTCTGAAATTATCCTCTAACTTTTGCGCTAGAAGTTATTGAATCTTATTGTGGCAACAGCAATGTTTCATCAGCAGCGTTTGCCTCGGCCGATAGGAAAATGTGTCTGTGTCTTTTTTTTTTCAAGCGAATACAAAATAAATGTTCTTACGTTTACGAGAGGGATAAACATAGGCGGCGATAAACACTTTTGAGAGGAATCACGCCTGCCTTTACGCAACCCAATAACTGGGGAAACATTAAGCAAGTCAACTGACGAAATGTTGCGCTAAAATGGCACTGCTTATGCGCGTGCCAACAGATAATAATTAATTAGCTTAGTTTTTGGCAGATCAGCAGAAAGTATTTGCCGCTTTCTGGTCTGACGTAACTAGCTTATGCAAAAAGCACGACTTTCTAGGTTTGTAAACACTGCTAATGTTGTTCTAGGTTTGCTAAATTCTTAATCATAGAAGAAAGCTGCGTAAAGAATAACGCGGTGATGTTTATCGAATAGTCCGTTAGTTTATAGTTTTAGTAGTTCTTAGAAGAAAATGTCGAGTTAGTGGTGTAAGAATCGCTTCTATGTCAACACACATAGTTGCCGCTTAATTTACGTAGTTAATAAATTAATGTACACATTCTATTGATAAGAGTCATCGTTGTATCCACTAAGCATCACTATATGCCACTTTAAAAAGTTTGTCGTCCTTTACATATTGATTAAGATATCAAGAATGTGTGGTTTCGACTGATGAAAGTTTAACTCTAGAAGATACAGATATAATTATTACAGTTTTAACGCCTCGAATCTTTCGCATTATCATACGAAAGTACAAAAAATAAGTGTAAAAATCTTTATCTTTTTTAAAAGAAATTTTTTTCACAGTTGCATTTGAATATACAGTTTCGAAATGTACAGTTTCGACCGAGCAAATCGAGCTTTCGAATTCAAACCAATCACGCCAGATAAAAAATCTCGTTCCCTCATTTCCAGAATCTTCCATTTTCCACCGAAACAGTCTTGAATCAAATAGAATCCAGTTTCCGATTGCCGATCCCCCGGCGGCTTATGGAAAAACAGAAATTGAATCCTATTTAAGGGAAAACCGCGCCTCCAATCGCCGGCGATTAATACATCATTCACTTCCCGATTTCCCGGGGACCGGGTACTTCTTCGCGCTGCCAGCGCTAATAATGAAATTTCAGAATAATCAGGTAGGCAATTCATAGTCGCTGAGTGGGTTTCTATTAAGAGATAACTGCGCGCCTCTCTCTCTCTCTCTCTCTCTCAGATGAACACAAGGCGCCGACAGGACGCCGAGCGAAGACAATCTCCCGAGAGGAGATGGCCTGAGTTTTTTCCAATTTGCCGAAGATCTATTTCCTATCGACGCTTCTGCTCTCCTGCCGACGCTGCTGCGTCGTCTCCTCGCCGGCTGTCCTTTTTTCTTTTTTTTTTTTGCCGCTTCCATTGGATTCCAGCGGAGGAGCGACGGAGGAGGCGCAAGAGATCAAGGCAAAAAGTCAAGGAGAACACGGCGCGAAGGGTTATATGGGGGGGAAAACGATGCTTTAGATGAAAGGATGCCGGAGGTAAACAGCCGAGTATTACGTAAATTCCAGCAGAGGAGTATCCGACAAGGTGTCACTTTTTTTTTACGGAAGGACAAGGAGATTTCTGTCTTTCTTTTAAAGCTCGTTTTCAATTATTTTTTGGATTCTTGCCTTATACTACTTTATTCAATTCTATTTTGATTTTAGTTGTTACAAGTCTGATTGTGAAAGATAATATCAGCGCTTACTAGTATTTAAGAAATACATCGTTTACATTTATGCAGATCTAATTTTACTTAAATATCGAATGAAATCAGTCTAGAAATAGTTCGCAGTCCAGAAAAAGACCAACCTACTTACAATTAGATAAAAATTAGTTAATCATCAATCACTGAAATATAACTCTCGCTCCTGCCTCGTAATGTCATTTCACGTCGCATTTCTCGCAGGAAAAAAAAACAATAATTGAAAAAGAAGTAATCAGATAAAAAGATAACGAGAAGTAGAAACGCGAGCAGCAAGAAAAGCAAGCTTCCCGACGTCCAGGCCGGGGGCAAAAAGTCGAAAAAAGAAAAGAGAGCCCGAGAGAGGGTTAGAGCTAAAGAGCAAGAGAGGGAAAAGTAAAAGCTCTTGAGAGGAGGATGATAGGTGTAGAGCCGGGAAGCAGGTAGCAGCGGCAGCAGCGACGGAGCTGAAATCGGGGGAAGGTAATTTTAGGTCGGCTAACGTCGTTTCGCTTTTAATGAACTTCTTCGTTCGTTAAGTCGCGTTTCTCCGTCTCCTGCGACTCGTCGACTCGCTCACATACGAAAGCACCCCGACGTCGCTTAGTTTTTGCCGCTTTCTCACCCTTCCGGCGTCTTTCCCCGGCGGACGTTTGCGTAAAACTGGCCGCTCTCTCCTTGCGCGCCAATTTGGCGCGCGATTTCGTTCTGGTCGCGGCTGATTTTTTTTCTTTCTCCCTTTTGCTTACCCTTTTTTTAGTTCCTTTTAATTATGCGCTCTGCTCGCTAATTGCTTGAGTGGGTGCTTTCAATGGCTCGAAGCTGCGCGACTTTGTTGGACGTAATTTTTAATCAGTATGCATTAGGGCTCGTAAAAGTTGTTAAACTTGTTAAAGGAGAACGCTGAGACGCCTGCTTTGTGTTTGTTCTATTAAAAAAATAAAACTACTACCTCCTCGGTGGGGTGAAATGTTAAAAAATGTTAAAACACTTTCTACAGGCGTGATGAAAAAATAATTCAATGTTGAGTCTTATTTAAAACTTAGATTTTTTTCATAACTAGTAAACTATATTATTAATAAAAAAATATTAACTATTTTACAATAATTATAGCATTCTACTATTGAATTAAATATTTTCTTTCATATTGTTTTATATATTAATTATTATACTATACATGAATATAGTTTTTACAAAATAAAATTCAAGATTATTACTCACTTTTCACCATTAATACTGCACAATAATTATAAAGTTATAAAAGCTTTAAATTTAATTATTTGAATTTCTTCTGCATATACTAAAATATCGACTAGGAGGTGAGTACCAGATATCAGTTTAACTGGAATAGTAGAGAATTCTGGAGCAAACTCCTCTTTTTCATAGGTTCCCTGTAAAAGTAAATGAAAAAATCTTAAATGTTTAAATACAGATTTTAAAAATCATTTTTGTTTCGAAAAGAATCATAATTGGTGGAATTAAAAAAATGTCTAGTATTACGAATTTTTATCGATTACCTTTGCTGGAGGACAATCTTCTGCACCAAAAGGTTTTATTAAATTATCATAAAAATTCTTCATTTTACCACCGTTGCATATGTCGCCGTTAACAACTATACCAGTTGGAATTTCTTGACCGAAGGCCCGTGTCTTGACAGATATTTTTACCTTAATCATAAAAAATAAATGACGAAAAACACGACTAAAAATGTATTTTACCAATAGTATAAATTTATATTTACAAATGGCTTTTCTGGCAAATCTTCAATCAAATCTATTCTCACTTTAAGAGTGTTTTTGGAATCTGGGTTATAATTGATCGATAGATCAAAAGTATCTTTATCAAAATAAGTATAATTCACAAATTCAACCTGAATATCTTCAAAGTATTGTATACTAACACTCATCTAAAATATGGAGATCTCAAAGAATGTTTTCAAAATCTTTATCTATGAAATATGGTTTATTACTTACAGTATTCATAACAGTTCCTAACATGATAAAGCAAGTGATTAAATTATGCACTTTCAAAATCATTTTTTATTCGTAAAAAACTTGTTTGATATTAAATTTATTTTTACTTACTGTAAATTTTTATAAAAAATATTGAATTTACTATCTTTAAAACATGTAGAAGATGGAAAATCCTAAAGTTTTTATACTGGCATTATATACTTCAATATTGGAGGATGTTATATAATTTTATCTGTGCAAATTAATGGTTAATTTACTTCAATTGTTTCCTATAATTCGTTAAAAATTTACAATGACTCATTAGTGGGCAATTGTTTAGATTACAATTGTCAAAAAGTAGAAGAAAGAGAACTATAATAACATAATTGTAATACAATCTTATATTTAATATAATATTTCATAAATTTCAGATATATATTATATGTATATATATTCTATAACTTTATAATAAGTATTACAAGAATGATATAAAATACATTCACACAATAATAGTAGTTATATTAATTTAAAAGAATATTAAATATTAAAAGCAAAGAAAGAAAGCAAGCTTATTTAGAATTCAATGGAATTATTTAAGTTCGGTGACCGATTGAAGCGGGATTAAACCGATGTTTCCACGCAAGTAAAAAGTAGTTGAGTGGATGTCTTATTCCGGTAACGGACGTTTCCGTTCCGAGGTAGCTCGCATTCTTAATCCTTAGTTTTTTTCCCTGATCGTCTTCTTATCAAAGCATGACTTATCAATATAATGACTTGCTTAACAACCAAATTCTTTCACTCACTTGCATCAACATCTAAGGACCGATTAATTAATCGCAAATTAAATTAATAGCAAATAAAATCGTGGCATCGTTTGGATACCGAAAAATTCTAGAAAACCGATATAATATCTGTTTTTCATGAATATTTTTTAACTTTTTTATCGAAAGAGATTGTGAGTTGCAAATTTATAGTATTTTTACAGCTTGATCATTTTTTAATTTAATTGAAAAGATATTATTTTAAGTATATAGTTTTTTTAAGAGGGAAATCTTAAATTGCATTCTCGCATATTTAAAATTTCAAAAATTATAAATTTATCGATTATAATTAATCAAATATCATAATATATTTAAGTTTTAGTGGTTAATTAAAATTAATAATAATTATTTTTTTCCTTCACTTTATTATAATTATAAAACTTACTAAAATTTTTCTTAAATTTTCAAAAATTGACTTTGATAATTTAATTTTCTCACGCAGTCTACATCTGCACCTTTTTTAAATTGATCCTCAATCATCCAAATTTAATTTAGAAACAACGCATAATCAGATTGAATGCCAACCTGATTTATCAATAAAATATCGTATGTTCGTCGATTCGGCAATCTGAATGATAAAAATTCATCAATTTAATTCAGCTCTAATCAAAATACCGATAACCCGGATCGAGGCTATTGTTACATTGCTTTCAAGACTTTTTGTGTACGCTACACGCCTTCTACTATCGCTGACGTCATTAAGGAGTATCACAACAATGTTCCTCCAAACGATAAGACAATAAAAATACGCGATATGTCGATGCATCATTGCTGTTATGCCAGTATCATACCGTTTCCTATTGCACACATTATCAGGAATTTTGTTTTGATCAGGAGTACCCCATCCCTCCGAAGATCCGTGGATTCGTTCACGTATCCAGAATTTCTGTAATCGGGCGTTCCAGAAACCTATTAACAGATAAAATTTAATTAGTTTTAAGGAGTAAGTATCAATTTCAAAATAGAATTATGAAAAAAAATTAGGCTAAATTCACTATTTGTGTAACAATAAATGCAAATAATATAGAATTAGTGGCTAAAATTCAATAAAAGATACCTAGTGGCTGGATAATTGGCATTTGTTATTCAGTTTCTTTCTGATTATCTTACTATTTGATATGTTGAATTCACAGGTTTTATTTCATCAATTTTTAGATGCAACTTTCTGAAAAAAATTGACAATTTGTTACAAAATTGACAAGTTTTTAATCGAATAAGTAATATTTTAGCTAGAATATCTTATCGCAAAAAATGTCGTTTCTTTCCATCTTTGAGCAAAACAACGTTACTTTCAATATTGCAAGATAAAAATTCAATAATTATCTTAAAAAGAAAATTTTAGGTTTAAATTTATAATACAATTGAAAAGAGACGTAATATGTTTTACTTTGAATTACAATGCATGATTCCTGCGACATTTCAAGAATATTCTATATAAATTAAATGAATAATGAAAATATGATTTGAAACCCTCTAAAAAGCTTTTGAACTTTGCAACATCAGTGCACGTATCATTTTCCTTTAACTTTTGTAAAAACCAATGATCAATGATCAGTGAGAATAGTCACGTACTCTGATAAAACAAGAATGATTTACAGAAAAAGTAATTAAACAAATCAATGTAAGAAAACGCTATTCTGCTAGATAAGTATATATGTCATGATCGATGTTACATTTGAAAATTATTATGTGTATTTTGGAAACACTTATGACGTTGTCTATGATAAGCCCATTAATTTATAATTAAAAAAATAATAAAATTTTAGAAAAATAATAAGACTTTTAATGAGTATTTTTAGTATACCAGAATTTTAGACTGCAATTGTGTATTGCATGATGTAAAAGTATAGAATCATTAATGAATAGTTCATTATGACGATACTTTCTTATCTAATGTTACAAAATTCATCCACATTTATCCATTCTTTCGTATAAATTTTTTGTGTTAATTTAAAAGAAAGTATATAATTCATTTTGATACGAATTAATTCTGTTAATCGTTGTAATTTCATATTTATTTTGTGATATAAGAAGTGTTTCCTTCTTTATAAACATTATTTTTCGCTGAAATACTTTACAATAATATTAAAATAAAATTTCTTTATAATTATAAAACAGTTTATCTCTTATTTAACAGCAGTTTTTATTAAATAATAATGTCTTGGTATAAAGCGATACATTTTTTTTTAATTTTATAGCCTACCAAAAGTCCTCTTATCGAATCTTATACGTCTCTGCATTTTGTACTTTCGTGCAACAACGGAGACTTACAGTATATAATGGAATTCGAACCACAAAAAAGCAATTGTTTTATAATTATTTATTTTATAGTTACTAAATATACTACTCTTTGATTTTTCTATTCATATTTTGAACAAGATTGTGATTTATATGTTCGATCTCTAATCAAACTCGAGTTTTGACTACCGAATGACTAATCTTTTGAAGCGTATCCTGTTAAATTATCTTTATTTGTATTAAGTTTTAGCTCAGACATCATTGCATAATCTTTATGCGACTTCCTCTGATCACGTTTTCTAACGCAATAATCATCCTTTCAAAGCGTCAGCAGCACGCCGAAAAAAATATCTTCAAAACGGGAGTTATGCAAAATAAAAATTTTCGTTTCTTGTAGAAATAATTGAAACTACGAGTCAGTATTCTCATTTGTGTGAAGAATCAGTAATCCTCTTATCTGCCTAATTATTATAATGTACCAATACCTGACCTAAATGAGCACGCGCCTAAAATTTATCGTCACGTACTGAGTTTCTGATCAGAACGCAATTCTTCATTAAAGCGAAAGAAAGATCGTGTGATGAAGATAAGAAAGTATGAATTTTCAGCATAAAATATTTATTATCTCCATTTATATAAATATAATTTTCATGAAGCAGCTTTTTGGCATAGACAAAAAATTTTAAAAAATGTTGCTTTTTAATCTGTAAAAGCTATTGACGTCGAATGTTTTTTGCGCAATATTAGCGGAACCGCTTAACTATTTTTTTTTTTTTTTTTTTTTTCTTAAAAATATAAAGATTTATACGAGTTACTTATTTATTACATAAAAAGTTAAGTTTTTCTTTTGATATGATATCTCTTATCCTTCCTTAAAAAATTGATGATCTGAAGAGTGAAGTCAGTTTATTCGTAATGTGATTGGCTGATCAGTTTATTTGTGATCTGATCGGCGGAAAAAGAGTAACCCCAAAAAAAGAAAAAATACGCGCGAAGCGCGTTGGATTTTACTAGTTATTATAAAAATAAATTGAGTTTAATGCCACAATGACGTTGAAAAGTTATAAGACTTATGCATTTCCGCTATAAACTTACACACCATGTAATACGAGGTGTTATCGACAAACTTTTAATCCTCTTAGTCAATCAATATAAAAATTCCCAAACAATTAATTAACGGAAGAAAACAAAATAAAAAAATTTTCTAAACATCCGAATATTTCGAAATTTCCAGCCTTAATTTTCAGGTAGCACCCACTTTCCGATAAAATTCCTGCATCTAATCTACCTTCCGACTAGCGATAACGCAAAACGTTTTCCCCACCTCAAAAAAAGAGAGGCATATATATATTACTCGGAAAAGCCTACTCTTGGCCCCGACGGCGACGACCGGAAATTTAGAGACGCGCGATAAGGATAAGACTCGGCGCGCGTCACGTGCCGCTCGTGTCTACTCGAAATGAGGCGGTCGCGCGAGTCGCATCTGTTAAAGCGCCGTTTAAAACCTCGGCCGGAGTTGCATCAGTCGGTTATGAAAGAAGCGCGCCGCCGGCTTCTTTAATCGTGAGACTACACGGCGTCTCTCCTACACTATACTTGCCGCTACTCTACATTAGAAGCGCCGAGACTTTCGTCAGGCCGTTCGAGGCGCTACACTCGAATAGATATACCAGCTTGAAATCGACCGGGGCGTTTACATCAGATCTCTCGGCGACGCGTTTCCCTGTAGCGGGACGATCGAGAGCTTTTCCCAAGCGGAGACGCGCAAGAGGAAATGAAGCGCGTGCGTTTATTTACATCGTGACCTCGTTCGTCACGCGAATAAGACGATTAACCTTGCCCGAGTGCACCGAGCCTCCTTTCGACGCTCGCCGATAAGGGGGGAATTAGGTGATTGCCAAGTTGCCGGAGTTGCCGGGTTCGCGGAGATTTTTTAGCTTCGGAGCTGGAAGAATTCGGCGAGATGACGATAATTTTTTTTTTATTTATCGAACCGCGGGAGGATCGGGGTAATTGTTGTAACTTTTTTGTTTTTTGGGGGGTTCGTTATATCTGGCGGTTGATTAAATAATTCTGTTTTTTCGGATGGTATTTTTTAATTTATTAGCTTACTGTACTTGCTGGTACATCGTGACTCATGTTAATGCATAACTTAAAAATCATCGTGTTTTTAACCTTCTCCGTTATCTGAGATGATGACAAATATTGTAGGCTCAACCAATCAACGGCTGTCTATTGGCACGCCTCCGAAAAATTCTTGATAATAGACAAACAATCCCGAAACCTTCCATCGAAAATACTTTTTTATTTACTAACTTGACTCCTAGTTTTGCAGTTCAAGTGCGTAGATGACTTAAGGAAATGCGTCTTGAATTAAAAACTGATTAAAATTTTTTTGAATGGATACTTGGAAATGTTCATTTTGAAATTTCCAGTTTAGTTAAATTGCAAAAGATAAACCATTGTAATATTAACATTATTAAAAATTAAACATATAATAGTTGCGATTATCTTTTCGGGAACTAAACGCTAAATGCCTCATTTTAATAATTTCACGCGGTTCAATAGAGTACTTTAGCCAATAACAATTTACAAATATTATCGAACTCGTTGTTAGTCCGAAGAAAGAATAATAAGTATCGCGCCATGTTTTTCTTTGGTAATGCTGCAATCTTCTTTAGACAATGTCTGCCCTTCCTCTGACGTAAAAACTGTTTTTCTCTTTAATCGTGAATGAAATATTTTTGTTTTTACTATTATGCCCTGCAACATCTTGCGTAAAATACTTAAAGATGGTGCTTGCTAAATACTTACTTGGTTTCTTATAGTAAATTTATTAAAAGATGACAATATTTCTTGAATTCACAACATTAAGAACCCCATAATAAAAAATATTTGAAGACTTATCCAAATCATAACCAACTAATTTTTTTTACAATTAAAATTTTATTATATCGTTTTGTTACAATCATAATGTTTAAGTCGTTTAGTAGCTATTCGTAATTCAAAAAACCATATTTTTTGGGTTTAAAATATTTTTGTAAAAATTTATTGTTGGTAAAGCATAATTAACAGAAAGGTTAAACTAAAAAATGCTTAGAATTTCTATTTAATTGGTTCACAATA
This sequence comes from Ormyrus pomaceus, assembly GCA_900474385.1. Lineage (NCBI taxonomy): Eukaryota > Metazoa > Arthropoda > Insecta > Hymenoptera > Ormyridae > Ormyrus > Ormyrus pomaceus. Next base: position 85,214 of record UCOM01000319.1, read on the forward strand.
ATTAATTTTATCATGTGTTCCTTATTATTTAAATTAGTAGATATAAGTACATTACTTAAATTACAAATAATAAGAAAACGCATGACTGTATGAACATTATGAGAATTATCAAGAAAAGTATATGTATGTTTAATCTTAAACACGATTAGAAATTTTAATCCTTTTTTAGAATAAGAGTTTAATCTTTCAAAATTTTTTATCTTTGCAGATAAATATAGAATAAAAAATAGTCAAAATCTAGTGATATCATTAATGCACATTTACACTTAAAAAATTGTTGCTAAAATAAATGAATACCAATAAAAAATAATTATTAAAAAAAACACTTATCGTATATTGAAAAACTCTAGTGCAAAATTCCTTTACAATAACTTAATTTTGTATTATTTTCAAAGAATCAACTTACGCCTATATCTTTCAATATTCAAATCATTACAATGCTAGCATGACGAAAGAATCACTTTAAATTTCCCTCGTATCAGCTCGAAACACTATCAAAATTATTTTCCTCTCGAGCCTCTTATTAATTCATTCCCCCCCAAATATTAAAAAATTAGCCTAAATCATCTAATTCAATTGCACCGCCATCCGCTCTGTCAAAAAAGTACCGGAGGATGATCCAGTAGCGCGCGACTTGTTTTGTTTCGAATATGTTAATGACATCTGACGCAATCCGAACGTATCGGTAAATATAAAAGCCGGCGCGGAACCAGCTTACGGTCAGTACATTCGTGAGCACGCTAACGCACAGCATCTCCAGTCTCTCTTTCCCCCTCTCTCCTCGTTAAAGCACCGCTTTTTCCAGACTTTTTGACGTAAACCGATTTTCGTTAGACTTTCCGTCCATTTGCCATTGCCAGTTGGGTCGTTGGAACGTTGTTTTCTTGGTTGAGGGAAGTTTCGAAGCCTTTTTTTCGGAAATTTTTCGTGGGCGCCGCTCAGCAAGTGTTTATTTTTCGATTTTTTAATTGTATTTTGAACGAAATACAGCCATCATGCACAAGTATAACGCCAACACGATGAAGATGGACTATTCGTCGTTTAAAACGGAAATATCTAAAAAGAGAAGATCGGCTGCAACAAGAGAATTAAGTAAGTAAAAGTCATAACTAAAAGTGTTCTTCAATAAAAAAGATATTAGTAAAACTTTGCAGTATTACCCATAATACGACTCGGTTTACTGTTTTATTTAATTTGCAAAATTATTTCATTAAATTCTAATTCATAAATCCAAATTTAATTGCTCAAAATACAAATTCAATATTTACAAACTAAAAATAGATCCTCAGAATGCGATTAAACTAATTCTGCAAATAAACTATTCAATAATCCCTAAATTAAATTTATTACTATATTTTGCTCGCTCTCCCGGTAAAAATAATTTTCCATTCAAAAAGCGCGCCTGCATTACCATCGTAAGTCAGCCTCCACGCGGCAGACGAGGCTGACGAAATCTCCCGTCCGAGTGACATATATAGAAAAAAAAAAAAAAACTCCAATTTCCACTTCCAGCAAAGATAGCCTACTCGACGCCGAACAGCGTCATCTCTCTGGCGGAGGGCATGCCGAACGAGGAGACCTTCCCGTTCACCGAGCTCTCGGTCAAGCTCAACGACGGCTCCGACTTCGTCCTCGAGGGCGCCGAGCTGGCGGCTGCCCTCCAGTACATCCCCAGCCAGGGATACCCGCCGCTCCTCCAGGTGCGAGCTTGCTGCCTTGTATTATAAGCGATGATTAATTTTTTATTTCGGCCCTCGTCGGATATTTAATTCTCTTCATCCGACGGGAGCCAATAATCGAGTGATCATGTATCCGATAATTCATAAACACATTCCAGTAGCAATAAAGTTCGCTAATCGTGTCTAACAGGCTATCAGGGAGTTTCAAAGAAAAGCGCACGCTCCGCCAAATTGGGAGAACCGCGAGATTGTTATCGTCGCCGGTGGACAGGACGGTCTGAGCAAGGCGCTCGAGGCCATTATCGGGCCCGGCGATCCAATTCTCGTCCAGAATCCGTTTTACCCCGGAGTCAGCGTGGTCGTAAGTATATATATAAAACTCCCGGTTAAAATACAAAAACGCGGCCGCATATTCTCCAAGAATGTTTTTACGACTGCCTCGATATCGCAGATTACACCGTTCGAGGCGGAACTCGTCCCGATCGACCAGGACGATCACGGCATGATCCCGGAATGCCTGCGCGAGAGGCTGCAGGAGCGCGAGGCTTCCGGACTGAAGATGCCGAAGATTATGTACATTAACGCCACCGGGGCGAATCCCACCGGCGCAGTCATGCCCCTGGAGAGGAGGAAGGAGATCTACAGGATAGCCTGCGAGTACAATTTCCTCATCCTCGACGACGATCCCTACCACTTCATGTACTTCACCGAGGTGAGTCGAATTTTCGCTTCTTTCTTTTGTTTGCGCAAATTTTGATTAAAACCTTATTTCTTATAATCGAAGACGCAATGAATCGAAGGGAATTTAACTGAAATTTAACTAATTAAAATTGTTAATTAACCGATAAATAATTAGCTAGAAAACGCGATTAATTGAATTTCCAGGAAGCGCCTCGATCATTCCTGTCGCTGGACACAGAGGGCCGCGTAATAAGGCTCGACTCGTTCTCCAAGGTGCTGAGCAGCGGCTTGAGGATAGGCGTCGTCACGGCGGCTGCGCCTCTTATTGCCAGTGTCGAGCTGCACATGCAGAGCAGCCATCTGCACGCCCCGACGCTATCGCAGGTTCGTAAATAACCGGCCAATTGTCGTTAACGACGAGGCGAGGCGCGAACTTACAGACGGGGGAAGGTATATCGCTGCACAAGTGGTCGTGTGCTGTTTGTTTAAGAGTCGCGCGTTTCGCGACGATAGCGGCAGCCTTTTTTTCCCTTATTTCTCTAAGAACGAGATCGCTCCCGCGAAAAAATACGCGAGCTTTCGCAACTGGGATTTCGAGAAATTGTTATTCAGCCGGTAAGTTTTGTTGCTAAAAAGTTGGAAGGGAGACTGGTGAACTTGGCGTTTGACACTAATTGAGATTAAAAACTACTAGTTTATTATGTATATTTAGGACATTTTTAAAACAATATTCTGTCGTGAACTTCTGAAGTAAAGCATAAAAGTATGATGAAAATTTGAGTATTAATAGCATTTAAAAAACAGTGCTGTTTTTACTACCAGACGTTGCGCTATGTTTGCAAAATAAGAAGACGAGCTGATGTTTAAATCGAGGCGTTGACCGGTTGTTTATGTAGAGTGAATGAAAAGATTCACCCACGTTACACTTTCGCATCTTTATCGGCATTTCTCTTGGCAACGATGCTTCTGCCTTTCTCGCTTTCTTCTATCTTTCTCATTTTCGCATGTAACTTATTAGCGTTTAACGTACTGTTACTAAGCTGCCTTTATCATCACTGGCCCTATAATAATTTTTATATCTTTCAATTTTCTTACAATTATTTTCGTAAATTAAATTTCATCAATAATTTATTATTATTTATACATGCAATAATTACTGTTATCGTCCAATACGATATAATTAAAGCTCTTTTAAGCAATCTATTGTGTAAACTCATTCGATTCGATTATTGAATTTTAATTTAATTTCAAGATTTTTGGACTATATTGTTTTTTAAGTTAACAGTAGTCAAATCTTCGCTAATCTGTTTTTATCATATTTTCCTCTTGATTAAATTAGATTTCATTGTCACTAGTGTGTTTTTAAATCGTTTATGTATCTAATTGACGCATGTTAAAGTTACGAAACACACCAGATAAGTTTCATGGGTGTGAAGTTTATAAGATAGAGAGGAATAATCTAGAATCGAATAAATTCACGATCACCCTTAACGTAAAATTATTAATATACTTTCTAAAGATCAAAAAATCTTTCATAAAATTCTAACATTCAATACACTTTAAATAAATTCCTCCAAATTTTAAAACTTAAAGTAAGATCCGCATTTGAAAAAAACACAGCTAAAGAAAAAACACTCAAATTCATTAGATCCTTCAGAATGCGAGAAATTTCCAACTATCCGAGCATTCCTCCTGTCGTAATTACTTATCGCATCACAAATAAATTGCCAATAGCAGTTATATATCGAACGCGCACGATTACCGCGCTTTTTCTCGAGCCCTTTTTTTTCTACATCGCGTCCGTCACACCGCTCCTCTCTCGAATCGCCGACGCTATCGGCGGCGAGGAGAACAGCAAAAAAATGTCAGCCGATATCGGCTATACATAATTGACGGCGCGTGTCGGCTCCCTCATTATCAGGCTTCTGCTTGCGGCAAAGCTCGCGAAAGCTCGCTCATTAATTAACGATAACGAGAGATGTTGTTAAACTAGTCAAATGATCGGACACGAGCCGCACGCGCCACTTCAATCAAAGATAAACCGCTCGCCCTTATCGGCTGACGACGCCGCGCAATTTTACGACTTCAAGTACGCGAGAGATTGATTTTTTTTTTCGCCGTTGGGAAAAAATGGATATGACGAAGTTTAACGCGCGAAAAACAGATTGCGCCTCGCTTCATTATTATAATTATTTCGAGAAACTGGAAGATACTGATGTATGTCCTCTCGCTTTATTTCGCAGGTGATACTGTACAAACTGCTGAAGGTATGGGGCTTCGAGAAAATGATGGACCACTTCCGCGAGATCAGGAGCTTCTACAGGAAACGCCGCGATCTCATCATAAAATTAGCCGAGGAACACTTACGAGGTTTGGCGGACTTCTCGGCTCCGGATGCGGGATTCTTCTTGTGGATCAAAGTTCCCGGGATCCAGGACACCTGGAAAATGGTCATGCAACGAGGCGTAACTCACGGAGTCCTCGTTGCTCCGGGTGCTGCCTTCATGGCTGATCCTTCTGCGCCTTGCAACGCCATCAGGGTCAGTTTTGCTAAAGCTTCCCACAAAGAGATGAATTTGGTGAGTATTTTTGTGCACTCATTCTCTACATTTGACTTTCTTTCGTTAGAATTGAGTTTAAGAATACTGCTTACGTCCGAAATTACTTTCAATTTTAATAATTATGTAAAATTAAAATAAACTATCGGTGGTAAATTTAACTGGTGGCTTTATAAAACTAATTGACTGATACCTTCTGTTGCAGGCATTGGAGCGGTTGGCATTGTTGATAAAAAATGAATTGGCGAAAAATAGGTTGTTGATCTTGCCTGGTAACACGTGAAAAATTATACGGAATGATTTTTGAAGTATTGGACCTTTCATCGATAGAGCTGAAAACCACACCGACTATGGGTATACAAGCCGCTCAACCGGCTCGGTTACCGCGTCGCTGCCAGGCAGCAACAGTCGGCAATTTGCCGGCGACAGTTCACGCAATTACCTCTTCTGATTTTGTGACGATCATTGAGATTGTTACACTGTGCGTTATTTGCTAATACATTTAGCTGATCTGATTGTAAAATAATCGTAGGGTGAAATATGATTACGGAGCTTAATTAGTGAGCCTCTAATATAATGGAATATTGTAATGGGGAAATCTGCACGATTTCTTGCAATTTTTTGCTTTTGGAAAATAGTTTTAAGAGACATGTTACTTCCGTATTTGTTTTATGAGAGTGCAATGATGATTAAACATCACTAAGTGGATTCAACTAATTTATAAGGAAGAAAGTATTAAAATAAAATCTTTTTAAACAATACAAAAATCTGCTTATTTTTTACTTTTTACGCAATTTCCTTAAAATTCATATATTTAGAAAGGTAGGCCTTTAAGAACAATTATTATTTAAATATAAACTTGTATTAAAAACATTGTTATTAGTAAAACTACTTGCAAATATTATTTAAAAACTAGCGCCATCGTGCGCTTCAAACTCGTATTACAGCAATCTGCGGCTGCGAGTGCAGAGTGCGAGTGTCGAATGAATGCAAGATTCCGAGTGTGCAACCGGTTTCTAACTTATAATATTTCCTGAAAAATTTGAATTTTATTTAAAATTTTTATTTTCTATCTTTGTTTGGAAAAATTTATGCTATTTGGAAAAATTTTTAAAAATGGTTTAACAAGCAGATTTTAACAAAAAATAAAAGTTTTAATCGGTTTAGGAAGAATGATTAAAAATTGCAACATTTATTTTCAGCTTTAAAAATTCACGCCCCAATATATTTTAAATATGAGCAACTTTAAGAGAAAACGAAACCGCTAACGCTATCATACATTTCAACCTAATAAAATCCACGACCCGTGTTTTTTAACTCAGCTTTCTTTCAATAAGAAAACCGCTGCCAAGTCATTGGCAGTTAGCTTCCTCCTAATTTATTGTTCCATTATTATCTCGTTTGTATTATTATTTTATTTTTATATGTCCATTTTAGAATTTAATGAACAGCTAACAAAATTTAAATATAAATTTTAATATTATAATATTTATAGT